>CALYDF020001465.1:0-105274 GCA_944474145.2 Dicrocoelium dendriticum
CTGGCGATATTAAATGTTACAGCTTGCTTCATTTAGCTTAACTCTATAGACTAAAGCCAGAAACGTCATCTGCGTCATGCCGTTGCGTTAACGAACCAAATTAACACGAATCCGATCAATGCCTGTGAACAATGCTGAAATACAGTCCCAACATTTCAAATCGGACACATTTTTCATTTGATCAAACTGTCAAACCGGGCGGATTCGGTAAAGGCCATTACGCAACTAGGTTTATCTACGCAGCTAGCATTTATTGGAATGTTTTATATTTGTTAGCAGAAATCAAGATTCGATCTGAAGAATCGTTTTACGAACTGAACTGGAATTTGTAGATAAAATATAATATGACCATAAGAAGACTAAATATTGAGTAAAGAGATACCCATTCCTTTTAAGTTAGACATATTTTAAATAATTTAGAGCACTAGCTGTCACGCCCATGAACAGATATCTTATGTATTGTTTTATCGGTCTGAAGTTAACAAAGTACCGAAATTATTAAGATACATTATCACCATGTGCATATCTATTAAATCCGTATATTCGCTCGGCAAATTATATTTTCCTACCAGAGCTTTCGGTTGCACATGCTATTTAGAAGCATTTTCAAAAGTTATCCAGAATGATTCAGGAGTTAGTAAAAAGTTAACACAATAATTAATGACATTTTACAGAATACCAGACCTAGACTAAGCAATTACATGCGGTGGGACGGGGAAAAAAGTAGACTAGAAAACTATACTATAAGTTTTATCCAGTTTAAAAAAATAGAACGTAACTTCAGTAACCTTGGTTCCAAATTACAAATAAAAGACAAAAACTCACAACTGCGTTTGTAATTGAACAAAAAGTGGCAAAACCTAAAAGAAATGCGGAGAGGTGGGACACAGTACAATGAATTCGTTTGAAAAACAGCTAGATATCACGTATTTTAACGTTTTATCATAACTAGTTAAGCATGTGTAAATAATTCGAAGTAAAAATGTAAAGTGTTCTGTAATGTAAGCGTTGAAGCAAACTTGTGTAAATTTCTGAATTGAGATTAGTAAAGGGCATGGAAAAGTCCTATGCTGTCCCCACATTTGTGATCAAACTTGGCTGAATAATAAACATTCTCTTTAGAGTTTAGAGTCGTTTGCATTTAAATTCTAACAATCGTACTTAGACGCTGTTGCATCAATATAACTCATTATTTAAGTACAAGCTAAATAGGACCAGACAAACACACAGGTATGCATTGCTCATTAATGTTTGTAATTGTTTGCAACTTTGAATACTCTTGCTCATTCAACTCCTGGCTAGCAATTATAGAAACTTTCTTGTTTGCAGTAACTCGCTGTTTGAACATATACGAATTCTTAAACTGCAACTTGTGAAAAGTTTGTCCATTGGTCGTTTTTATTATACCAAGATTTATGGCGATTCATGTTGCTGTTTACGCATAAAATGAAACTGAAATTCAAGGTAGGGTTATAAATTTAGTATTGATTTGACGTTTAATAGGACAAGAACGCAGTTTGCATTTTAATGTCCACGACATGTTGTATTGCCAGGTTTTAGAATTCTGTGTTTGAGTTTCCATATTCATAAAGCTACAATTTCCAAGGAGCAATATATTAACGAAGGAGAGAACTGAATTGATCAAATATGCCCATTTTTTCACAATTTGATTAATTGTTTCAAGTGCAATCGACGTTCTAAACACATAATTTAATAAATTTAGTCCCCCCGATAAATAATGCGATAAAATTTTCTGCGGGCAATTCAATCCCGTGATGAAGAGAAATTAGGTAGGAAGTTAGTTTAATAAGTGTAATTGGCTTTCATTTATAAAACGAGTGTATACATCCATTTCCTAACGATCAGCAATATTGCTACATTTTTGGCTTACATGCTGTTCTAATTGTTTATACCCTCATATCTAAACGACATATAGCGTCAGCTACAATAGTTGGATAAAGTCAATTAAGTTTACTTATGCAATATTAAAATATGTAAAATGATTACATAAAACTGTAAGGGAAACAAATAAGTAATACAGTGAAACATGGGTACTTTTAGCAGTAAAGTCTATTAAATACTCAACAATAAGCGCTTTTACAATCTAGAAATTACTGGTAGCTTTGTTATGTCGTACACAGTAGTCAGCTTATAAGAATAACCAAAACAGGTTTTGCAACATTTTGGCATTTGTCGTCTTTTATACAATATGATCAATAACATTTCGTTAATTACATTAGCACATGGGATGCAGCAATCGTTAGGTTTATTTTGAACCACTTATATACCAATTACGATATATAAAGATATCGTTGTTTCCTTCCAAATAAATGGAATATTTTGCTAGACGCTAGCAACTGCATAAATTAAATGCTGCTACTCTGTAGTGCACATCACCAATAACACAAAATTGTTAACGTTTTGTCCACCATAATCAAGCGCACCCTAATTACAATCACGAATCGTGTTTCACACTCTTGACTTGCTGGCTCTCGGTTCATTGTAAATAATTCTGTCTAAATGCGCTCTATCTTCTCCCAGCGTAGTCACCGCACACCCGTTCGAACCGGATTTAGCAGCGCAACACAAGGTCTATCAAACATGCCCATCGTGACCCGGTAGCCAAAGGTTTAGTAGTGTGGGCTGCTATTCCAATGGTCGTGGGTTCAAATCCTTCTGTCTCCACCTGATGAGATGAAAATACATCGAAACGCGTCGTGGCTGTGCAGTGTTTTCGGGTGGGCAATACCCAATTTCCATCTACATCAAACATGCAATTATCTTGTATCACTAAAGATTTAACCATCACTAACCGATTTCGTTGTCACCCGCGGGTGAACTCAAGTATATATCTCATACACTTTATGCCCATTGCCCGTCTGTGTATACCATTCGGTGCAGAATTCTCGAGGCAGTTTGAAATGCTTAAGCTTATTCCAATCCAGCGTCTCTCAAAGCATACATAAAAGCATTTATGCTCACGCGATCTGTTTTCAACGCTAGGTATTTTCATTTACTGGGTCCCAAACCAACCGGACCTAACGTTGATCAATCAACTGACCAACACGTCAACGTGTGCGTATAAGATAACACTGGTGACAGCCAGCGCGTCACGCTGACTCACACCTAACTTGACGCGAGAATCTGCAGTGACATACGCGTGAAATTAAATCAGCGCTTACTGCGACCATGTTTTGTATGAAGGACAAATGCGAATACTGCGCTAAGTTGTACAAAATATTCCGGTGTGTACCCTGTGTTTTCAACTTCTATAATACTAGCTTGGACGGGGTCGACAATAAGCAAACAGTACACTAACACGGCTATGGCGTTTTGGTTCTGCCGAGCATACAATTATATCCCAGTAGTTCAAGTTGACACATTCAACTGGCACGCCCGCGAGAATAGTCTACAAGCATACAACTGCAACGTGTACGCTGTGACCTTACCGAAAAGCCAATAACAGAATGAATGATGAACTCTTGTTATACTCTCACGTAAATTGCTCTAATATGTTAAGTTTCACACCTACTATTTACAAAATGAAAAAATATCACAGGACATTTTTCCATGGCGTTATTAAATAATTTTATTCCGCTATGTAGCCTTTTAGTGTGATCTTTGGTTTCTAAATATATATATTAATTGAGTGCGGCGTGATCTCCGACTTTATCAATCATCGAGTGCGTAACCGGATCACATAACGTTTAAGTTTAATCCACTCCAGCAGAGTAAACTGATACCTGTTTAATTTGGTACAAGTTCCAAAGCTGTTGTGTTCTAGCGGACGGGTTTTAAACAAATAGTGAATCGCTGTTGTAATGTCCATTATGACAGTTAGGCGTTGTTCGTTTTATCTGACCGTCAGGTAGGAATCATAATGAGTTACTTGAAACGTAAATGAAGATAGAGTAACAGGGACTTTAAAAAAACATGCTATCATAGATTTGCTCATCAATATTAAATGGCAAAATAAGCAATGTGAAATCACAAACTGATATTTGCATTACGTACAGTTCATTCATGTTAGGCTCCTGATAATTTCGATAAGAATTTTAGCAGTAAGTTTAGATCTAATTGGCATCCTTAGTATGACATTTAATTCAAAATATTCCAGTTCTCATGTAGAAAAGAAGCCGTTTGTCAGCAACAATATGAACAGTAGCATCATGGAAAAATGTTATGTACGGCTAAAAAAGCTACAGCCCTAGTATTCCAGTGAGAAGTTCCTTGAAAATACATCAGTATAAACTGTTCGACGGGTACGCAATCCGCTCATTTCATGACGAATTATACCACCCAGCTTAACAAAGATTAATACCGAAGATTAACCCGAATTGTTGGAGATAGGGAGGGAAACGTTGGCGTATTTTCATCAGGCGATGAGCGCGGCTTATGGCACTTCCTATAAATTGTTTATTTCATCGTCAACCCATTAAAAATGGTTAGCAAGAGCGCATGTTACATAGGTCATAAAAGCGTTCTATGCCCATCCAATTGTGAAGAAATAAATTTGCGTTATTATTCCAGCCGTCAGTTATGCTTAGTCGTTTTCCGCCAGTGGCCCCACTATCATGTTTACTGCTGCTTAAGAAGTGGTAGCAAACGTGATGACGGCGTTAATATGTAAGCTAGTAATTAATAAGCTTACCAGATAGACGGCGATAAATTCAATGGTACAATCTTATGAATGCCTTTGGTGGTTGATATATCGGATATAATAGTACGTCAACATTTCTGGTTGCGCTTTGCTCTGGGAATCCGGGGCAGTCAGACTAATTTTTTGCAGGATTTTCCTCGCCATCATAATGACCACTTAATGGGATATTATATGTATTCAGCCCATTTGAAACAATCGAAATGCCAAACCAACCTACGCTCTCCATATGAGACGAATAATGCAGTTCCTGTTTTTGTACACCAACGACTGATCCAAACTATCACAACCATCTTGAAATCACCCAAATGTCCAGTCATTTTAAGTTGTTCTTCAAACTGAGGTCACCCACTCGATATGTGTTATAACGTTTTTGTTAATGCACTGTTTTACAAGTTTTTGCGTTGTGCTTAGCTGGTGTACTAAAAACTTTGGGTGCATAAAACAGAATTGCGTGTAATCAGAGCGCTACTTTTGACAAGAAGTGCAGCTATTGGTATCACATGGTTAGTAAACGCAATAAAAATATTAACCTAGTGGAAAGCGGTGCACACGTTTAACCAACATTACCCGTAGCCGATACACTTAAAGCACATGTTTGGCATGGTGAGAATGTTTAAGGATTGGTATATGGCCTGGCTCGTTATAATGTGGGCTATACGAATTACTCTGCATCACATTATCAATATAACATGCCCGTGATCTTCTTGCGTTTGCTTACTGTGTTCACAAGTCATCAGTTTGCATTAGGTTTAAGATCAGCAGAGTTACCCATGTTTACCATTTCTGTATCCATCGACTCACACAGATTTTCCTTAATGCGTCAACGAAACGGGATACCTTATACAGGTGGGAACGCTTGATTTGTTCAAACTCTATATTTCTGCTGAATGGATAGCTTATATGATCATTGCTTATCAACTGAACCGGTCCGTAGTCTTAAATGTTAAAAATCTGCCTTGTAATAAGACGCCGCTTGTACGAGCCTGCGTAGATACAATGCGACACACGCAAAGCCTTAGACCGAGTGCCACCGGTGGTGGCTGCACGGCAACGAATCGTCTGCAAGGCGCAGCTGCGTAATGCGTACCGGCTGCGACTAGAGGTAATTAATTCAAGTAGATTGAAAAGCATAATGTTAACATTTTAGACGTAATTATTTCAATGGATCTTATTTATTTGTTCAATATAATTTCAGTACTAAGTACTTAGCAAATCTTGACTATTATTTAATGTGCTATCATCGCTGGATAAAAGAAACATTTCGATCGAAACTGTTTCCTCGACTAGCCCAAAGCGTTTTAGTTTATCGCTTGAGAATGGGTGATTAAAAGATGAATTCTTTAGATAAATCCATCGCTATAACATCATATGAAAAGCGCTCTGAAATTGTTGACTTGTTTGTAAAAGCTAGTCCCTCAAATCTCCAAGGGTGGGGTCCTTAAGTGCGCAGTCTTGTTACCACCTTTGATTTATGCAAATATCAGCTTGATACAAATCGTTGAAGTACTGTGCAGAAGGCAACTATTAAAGAAATATAAATGAAATTTTTGCCACAGGGCAACAAGTTAACTTGAAATTGAACTACCAACTACCCTACGTACTATATTTACAAATTCAAACCAGATATCACTTAATGGAAACCAAATCCGTACTCCATAATTTGATAACTTGTTTTGTCCTTTTGTTTTTCTGCGCTGTTTGAGTGCTTTCAAATTTTTGTCCTGTAATTAAGGCCGTTGTCACGGAATAGTAGCAATCGGATGCCTAATGGCATCAGCATACTTTGATCCACATGCATATTTTATTATAATCTTCTGATATCGAAAGCACGTACCTATGCAAGCCACTCCATGAAACATTGACTGATGGTTTTTAAACAACATTTAAAAAGGAGAAATACGAGTTGACATGCACGCGCATGCAAAACTACTGCCTCCCGGTTGGTTCTTACATATTTTGGAATCAAATTCACTTTCTGTCGTATTTTGTACAATTTTACATACCGTTTATAATGAAATGGCCATTTAATTCTACCTTTGTTATGGTTATTTTTGAGGGGGGTTTATTGCGAGTGAGTATTTACTTGACTTGATTGAGTATTACTTTTTTGCTATCTAGTTAAATTTGCACTGCGACATTAATTTATTGTGGCTTTGAGAGGTAAATTGACAAATGTATTCAAACTGCCTACAATTTGTATGTAGTTATTTAAACATTGCCAATAAAGAATTAAACATTGTAGAAAATGTCGCTTCTCCATAATTTATGCTGCCAATATTATGCTTAGTTATTCCAATCGTACGGTCACAATCGTTATGTGCAATATACCTCTGAGTGAATCACGGTACTTATCACCAGTGATATTGTTTCGTTTGCTTTATGTATAAATAACGTTTAAAACTGTTAAACCGCTTTAATATTTTGAGTATATAAGCATTTCATTTGACTTTCACTGCGAGTCCAAAAGAAAATTATGCATTTTTTCAAAGGAGCTGCCACATATGTTAGTTTTTAAATTTGCTTTTCGTAATTTAATCATATTTTTATTTATCTGATTTTGTCAGGTACCTTACTGGCAATGACTATTTGTCTTGAACATATAACGAATAGCTTTCTTCATTCCGAATAATGTTAAAAAGGAATAATTTAGAGAATAAAATTTGTTTATAACTCGTGTTAAGGCAAATCTAGTAAGGCTGCATTTTTTAATTAAAATGTAAAATGCATGTTGTAATTGCAGTTATGCTTATGCCTTTGGTTTGTAAAGCGATTATTCGAATCTGACAGTATGATAATCATCATGCATGTTTAATATTGCCAAACGTTAACATTATAGTTAACGACGCAGCGACATTTTAAAGGTTCGGTAGATGGCTATTCTGCTATATGCTTGAAGCAACCTTGCTTCCATTTCATCAAATATATGACAGTCAGATCTGAGTACCAAAAGTATATTGTACTAAAATAATGAAAGCAAAATCAAAAACTATAAATTTTATCTACAGCTTTAGATTATTTGTCTTATTTAAGGTAAATCACATGAATTTGTCAACAATACACATTTTTCATATTAATCGTTTGTTCTACAGAACTATTTGTTTAAATGCTCCATAGAGACCGAAAAAACCGGAATAACATCAGTGCGATACAAGCTGAATTTGTGAGGGTTGCAGCCACAAGTATACATCTAATGATATGAGAAAATTCACATAATCTAAATCACATATTGCTACTGTATTACGTGAATGTGTTTTCCAATTCCTTGACAATATAATCAATCCTAACGTGTCAGTTTGTATTTATTTCTGAATAAGTAGCAAGTATGCCAGATTATATGATTGTTTATGTTAGTCCTTTTCTTCCAGTGTCGACGTAATTAGGTTAAAACAAGTAAATTTCATCCACAGAAACAAATAAAAATTTAGATTTAATATGTTTACGTTAAATTACAAAGATTAACAAGAGCAATATATTTAAAATGCTAACCAAATCAAATGAAAATGCACGTTTTATTATTGACGACTTTGGGACAAGGATAAAACATTTGCGTGCTTTTCCTTATATATGTATCTTGTGAAATGTTGTACTTTGCAGATAAAGTAATGAAAGGGGAAAACTATTTTGAGTTGTTTTCAAAGAATAGATTCGGCTGAACCATGTATCAGTTGGATCGATTTTTATAAGCTAAAGTCATATTGAACTATGGAACAAAGATTTATTCAGCTCGAAAAGCTGAAACGCCTGGTCTCGCAGCATGGTCATGACGAAAATTCAAGTTATAAGACGATTTATCAGATTTTTAGATTCACATCGGTAAAAAAATTACTAATTTCATAGTAGAAATGTAACTTCATTTTAGTTAATTATTGTTTCCTAACATGCATCTTTATCCGTTTACATACTTTACTATATAAATCAATTTACACCGATATCGTGAAGAATGGAGAGCATAATGTTTTTGAGTGCTGTTGTCACTAAGTGACAAAACGACAACTCAGGAATTGCGGTTTTTTTACTGCATCGTCAAATCATTTTAAATGCAGATAGCGTGATCGCAAGAATGTCAGATGTTAAAAGAGTGTTCCAAGGTTGATCTATTCAAAAGGAAATGTACTACCGCCGGCAATACAACCTACTGTATTGCGCAGCCAGTTTAAGCTTGTGAGCACATAATTTTGTTTTGCTGCTAGTTTCAGCAGGTTGCAGCAAGAGTAACCGGTGTTTTTCAAGACTTAGTACACCAGAGTGATATCACACCGTAGAGGGTAGTATATTCCGCTGTACACTTCTAAACTATTCACTCGCAGATGATATAGCTGGTAGAGCAATCCCCAAAATTTTTCGTTGCCCTTCGCTGTACGGTATCCATGACAAGCAGATCCTGATTTAACCAGGGTTCACGGCCTAAATCCTTTAATGAAATTGGGTACTCGCATATTCATTGGGGTTTTGAAAGAAGATCAATGATTGAAACATACCGAACGCACTACGTAAGAGATCAACTTGCTGATTAGCGGTTTCGGATGCCTTGAAGTTCTTCGCTGAACAGCTGAGGTCGCCTTGCGTCACCACCAAATATAGCTCTCATTTGAGGCGAGTTTCAGCATGCGGCTTCCAACCGTATGTTCACTTGCACTTTACTTTTACCATCCAAAGGCATTCAAAGAGAGACTAGCGGTCAATCTATGTTTGAACGAAACAAGCATATCAGTACCCGCATGTTTGCGTGCAAGAGTTGTCTCTCTTAATCCCAACTGAAGATACCAGTAATCAAAAGTTGTCTTGCAAGCAAGGCTCGACTGCAAAGCTGCGAATGAATTTATGTGACCATTGTTGGACAAGAAGCCAAAATTAATATTTATTATACTTGTAATCAGATTGCTTTTATGCATTTAAGTTTGTCATTAACTACCTAATTAACACTGCATGCTTAATTATGAAACTCAGCTTATCACAAACACATCCATTACTTTAATTTGGATGTGAAGCTACGCTTAACGCCTTGGATCTGTGAGCTTCGATTTTATCGCAAATTTATTTCTAGTAACAAGCCAGTTAATGCGCATGGCGTGTCAGTGCAAATTTTTTCCGTTACGACCGTGGTATTTCACGGAACGTCAATGGATCCTTGCATGTTCATTTAATTTACCGCTTATGAGAAACCCCACGCAAATCCGATGAAACATATCATGGTTAGATTTAAGAATTGTGTACCTTTATCATAGTAACGGGCATACTTATTGTGATTTCAAGCTTCTCTGAACAAGCACGTTTGAATGAACACTGTGCTCATTGTGATGCCTGTCTTTTATTTTATCGGTGATTATTGAAATTTAGGAGATATTTATTATATAAACGTTGTAACACATTTATTATATAGATTCTAAAGATTCAAATGGCGCTTTCATCTATTTCCAAATGTCCGCCAAAACTACGTTTTTCGATTCTGCCATCCCAAACTTTTACTGTATTTAATCCCGCTAAATCCTTTCCAAATTCCGTAAAAACTATATATACCGCGGTTAAGTTTTGGCTCAAGCCAAGTGAACAATATATTGCTTTATTTTTACTGAGGAGACTTAAACGCATTTTCACTGTGGCAGACAAAATTTACTTTTGACGGGATGATATCCGCAGTGAGAGTGCGGTTTTTCGTACTTGTTAAACCTAGGTAACTACTAACTGCGTTTGCGGAGATTGGCTAAAGGTAATCCAAAATCGGTCTTCTAAGTGCTTTCATACAAATATTGATGATTTTAAACCTCACGCTCCATCTCCATGATAACATTGCTGGACCACAGCCCAGACCGTAACGTTAAAATGAATCCTAGTTGAAGTTGGACATAAAGTTGTTGCATAAATATTACAAATCAGTGCATAGTTAATCCTTCTACACGGTGATGTTGCATCGCTGCATTCTTAAGCATTCCAATCTGCCTGGAAATTTCGTGAAATTAATTTACTGTGCGTTAATCTAAAAAGGTTCATTCGGACCGTTTTTCTTTACATCATCTCAGGACATACGTAAATGGATATCGGTGTTGGAATGATAGCTTCAATAAGCGCTTTGCATGTGTGCCTGCGTACACATAACCAGAAATTACGACAAAATAATCGATGCACCACTGTGAATTGCCTAAATTCCAGACAGATGGACATACAGACAAACGGAAAGTTATGAAGCGAAAACCCGAGTAGGTTCATTAAATCGGCATATCATCGTGGCTTTCGGAAAACCTACTGAATAACTTACAACACACAAGCATTAAACATTGAGTTATGAACTGATGTAAGTGCACAGGTATATGGAGGATGTATAAAAATGTACTAGGACAACATCTTAACAGCTTAAATTTCGTAAAATTAGAAAGAGATTCCTAACGTATTATAACAACGTTTTCTCAAACAGATGGGGCATTCCGTCTATGAATGGCTCCCTTCAAACTTTCTCTACAGAAGGGACTTTTCGCAGAGAAATTTTATATACATCGTTTGAAAATGGGCAAATTTAAGTGTGTGTAGTATTTTGAAGTAAAATGATTTATTCTTAATATTATCTACAATCTTGCTTTCCATAATGCAATTTTTGCAACGCAATGTTAATTTTGTAAATGTAAGCATCTATATGTTTGTTAATAAGATAAGATGTTGTTTTAACTATGAGTTTCTGAACTACAGCCTACGACACATTCATTCCTGAGTATTACACCTCGGGTAGTGAAGCGTAAACTTGCATTGAAAGCTCGAACCCAGTGTTTAACGACCGACACTTGTCAATAAGCCATTGAGCACAACGCATTAACAATGCAAACATCAGTCAGCATTTCTTTGTTTAGGTTTGGAGTAATGGTCTTCTTTACGCAGTACGAAAGCAAAATTAATTATTGTGTTATTTATAAAATTACAAGAGTGCAAATGTATCTGCTCAATCTTTACTTACCAATATCTTGAGGTCAAAATATGTGAACTATGCATTAAGAACATTTTTCCAAAATGTAGTTAGCGTATACTAAATAGAAGTGGACAAGTTTCAGTCCTCCGATGTCAGCACGACTAAAAATACAGCCACGTTTTCCTGCAGAGTTTTCATAACTTAATGTCTTGGTAAAGCCCATCCTACATATACTGATATTATGGTAACGGAAAATTAACCATATCATATACGTTGTTAAGCACCAGTAAGTCACACCTACTCTGTTTGCGGCAACGTGTGTGGATTTTATGTCTAGTAAGAGGTACCAAACAATAGTATACGCCAATTATCTTCTTGATCCATTTCTTGATTCAACCTCAGCCATCAAGGAGGATCCGGTGCTCAATATACTCATGAGGCAATCGGTTGTTCCTTTGCTACTAAGATGGAAAATTCTATACCGTACTGCCTAGTGTAAGCTTGGCTGTTAGAGCTGGTCCATTTTATCTATGATGTGCCGATGAGTAGCTTTGTTACTTTATCAGATAAACTGGTGTTTTGTATCATGCAGGATGCCTTATCACTAGCATTCTTCTAATGAAAAGTTAGGCGCTGCGCCGTTTAGACGAGTGTTTTATACTTAACACAAAGTAGGTTTAATATGATTTAATTTGTGATTGTTAATAATCTGCTTCAACATTGTGGATATCAACGAATTTCCTATCGAATAATAGTTCTAACAAAACTATACTATGGTAAACGTGCAGCACATTCGACACCGTGAGATGCAACCCATCGAAATAATTAAAGCCGTGAGTTATGATAAACATAACTTTTATCGTAATATTTTGTAGGTGATGCAAAAGTGCTACAGTAGAAAATAGAAAATGTGCTGCAATATCAAACGTCGACACGATGTAAGAGTATGATGAGTGGCTACTGGTTAGCTTCTGGATATATTTTAAAATAAATGTTTAGCCGACAATTAACATTTTTGCCAGAATTTAACTAGAATAGGAAACCAGTTGATCTTTGTTAGCTAGGCGTAGGTCATTTACTCAAACGACATTATTAATATAGGTGGTACAAAGAATAATTCTGCCAACTAATTCTTGATAGTGATGAAAATGTCATTCTGACAAACAGTCCACAGCGCGAGCTTAGATTTTCTTAGATCAATAATTGTGAGTGACAGGTCTGTTGGGACGTAGTCGAAAATATAGACGGTAGTAAACACAAACCGTTCTCTAATATCCTATAGGATTGTTAGCGCAATAATTGCGGCCGACCATAAAGTGGATGTTAATATTAAAATCAGCAAACCTAGCTGGATGACTTCTGTAACACTGGTCTTATCCAAAACTTCCGCGGTAAATATCGCATTCGAAGTTTGTTTATAGAGGCAAATGCTAGCAGCTCAGATTGTTTATTTTGTAGTCTGTGTATTTCCTTAGCTCGGCAGTTTGGCTGCAACCAACCAGTTGGTCGTTGCTGGAGGGAATCGGGTGCAATTTATTGTGGCCTTGCTAGGCTCGAAGCGTGGCTAAATGCACTCAGAGTGCAGCGGAGTACGGTCCATCCACCCCCTTATGTGCGCTTGATTCCCAAATACAGAGTGCTTGTGTTTGTCTATGAAGGAGTGCGGACCGGCTCCGTTGATAAAACGTTGCTTCCATCAACTTGCCTCCCGGTATCATTCCTTCTGTTTTACACTGGATATGGTGTGTGCGGATGGAGCTGTGGGGGTTATATTACAAGCCACCCATGGTCCCTCCATAGGAGCGGGCGTCTTGTGACGGGCCACATTGACATGCAAATCTGTAACCGGATGCTCTCAACCATATTTAACCCTTTGACCTTATCAAATAAATGCATACTTTTAACGACGAAGCGTTGGGTGGGTATGTTTGGTTGTCCGATTACGTTTGCAAGTTTAATTGTATGTCTGCACAATAGTGTAAGCGCGAGGGTGCAGCTACGTGGACAGACGTCGGATGAACTTCCCCTGCCTTGTTTAGTATTAACGTCAGGTCATAACGCCGCGTACGTTTTATGCTGCTTTTGCTTTCTGTTTTCCTGTGGAGCCCCGTAATATGGTTAGCTAACTAAACATCTGTCGTTTCTAAGTGAGAACACAATTCTGAGACAACTATCAATATGTTTCTGTTCCCCAAACGCTGTGCCTTGTTTGCACACAGTGCTGATGATTTGCTTCATTTTTCTAGTGCTCTGACTTCGACAGCTGTCAAATTCGGTCTAACTATAATCGCTGGTAAAAACTGTTTGTCTCTTTCAGCCTTCACCTCAGATGCAACCTGCAATGGTACCGCAACAGAATTGGTGCTGAAGTATTGGAAACCATCTCGCGCTTCTGCAACTTTGGGATTGTGGTTTCGACTGGCCAACAAATATACCGTGAGCTCTATTTCCGCACATCGATGTCAGCCGCGGCAATCGGGGAGCGAGAGTAAGAGGGTGGAACAACAACCAGCTTACCGTTTGCATGAAGTTGATGATCTACTAGTACATGGTGCTAACCGTTCTTCAGCATGGCAGCTAAACTTAGATTGGATCTCGGAGAGTTATACATGTCTCGAGCCGTTTCATTAGGAGTGTGACGGATTCTGGGCCTCCGTTGTTGGGACATAGTTGCAGACATGTAAACCTTACGCCGAAGTAGCATGTAGGCAGTATGCTACACACTTTTGGAAGATTTGAGGCGGCTTCTTCATTTGTGTCCTAGGAATTCGACGCGCATACCGAAGCGGCTAGTATATGACCAACTGCATTTGGGGAAGCGGTATGTGGGGGAACCCTAGCTTCGCTAACAGCAAATGAGGAATGTGTGCCTATCACGTTCTAATGGCTATTGCAGGTGTTGGGAATCAAGGAAGGTAATTCGGCGTGCATGGTGCTGTGGTGCTCCGGAAAGCGCTCGTGCGTACGGAGGAGAAACGCCAGGTGCCAGGCGACAGGCTCCGATAGAGCGTACTTCATCGCTATACAGCGAATGGTGCTGTAGCGCATGCGGTCTCCAGTGTTTGAGTCAGGCAGGTAGAGTGAGCCACGGAAGAGGCCACTCAGGACCAGTATGGAAACGATGACAAGTGTTGCTAAGAACGTATGGGAAACAACTACAGCTTTGTAGTCAACCTGTATGCGCTTTCTTTCGATTGATTGACCCGTGCTTGGATTTTGGTATCATTTATTTAGGGGACATTTATTTTTCGAACTTCTTGTCTATTTTTCCACCGTATTCCATGGTCTGCCAGGATAATCTTTTATTACATTGCACATGTCGCTTAAATGTATGGAAGTTAACGTAGTTTAGTCTTCACCTGTGCTACATACGTAATTTAATATCTTGATCGAATATCTAAAATGCAAGTCGGATATGTGAATAGCCAATTTACTGAGTATACTACGTTAGCACCGATTTATGTTAGCTTATCCATATGGTATTAACAATCTATTGGAGTTACTATTGTCAGTTCAAATGATTGGCAGTTGCTTGATATCCTCGGTGCCGCTGCGCTTAATGTGAACGTTGAAAACGTGCCTACGTGTCTTTAACCCCTCACCGCATCCATACTGGCTCTTGAAGGCAGTTGGTATTGTTGTAGGGGAATTTGGAGCTTGATAGTCGTAGCCGTGCAAGGCGCATATCGTGGTTCTATACACTCAGTATAAAGATGACTACGGTCTATCCACCGTTTTGTCTGAAGTGGATTCCCAAATAAAGCTTCCTTGTTTTTTCCTGTGATATTGTATAGCCGGCTAATTTGATGCAACCTGACTCCCATCCACATGCCTCTCGGTATTATTGCTTCGGCTTTACATTGGATACGTAGTGTCTTGATGGAGTTCTGTATGGTGCCGAGCAAGCCAGCGATGGTTCCTTTGTTGAAGCATGTGTCCCGTAGAAATCTAATTGAGCCTGCAATGACAGGAATATCAGCACCTGATTGCTGCTGCACCACAAACTGTTCCGTCCACACAGGACATATCCACTGTAAACCCGAAAGAATAAGACCGGGAGGCATGTGGACCGGAGTCACTTTTCTATAACGGAGTCGATTCACACTCCTTCAAGCTGCACAGCATCAACATTCCTGTATATCTAGGTGGAGAACCATGCGTACCAGAAATACAAAAGCCGGTGGCTGGGCCGTAGTCCGCTCCACTTTGAATGGAAGCACACTTGTTTCCCAGCACGGTTACGATGACCGTGTACCCCGCTGCTAAGCAAGAAATCACCATATCCTGGCGGCAACAATCTTGGTGGATGGTGTTAGCCAGGTGGGCACCTTGTCATCATACACAGTAAGCACAGCCACACCGGGATAGCAAAATGCCATGTAATATTTTAGGAAAAGCAAGCACACGAAAGTGACGAAAAGATGAAACAGAAGAAGAGAACTAAACAAATAAGTAATAAGGTAAAACTCTTATTAAGATTAAAAGACTTGGTTTTAGAGTAATTCACTTTAGCTCAACATCTGTGAAGAAGTATCATGTATACAATAGCATCCAGTCCCGTTTAACCATTTATGTCATTGTTACGTACACACGCACTTGTGCTTCGGGCACATCAATCTTAACATCCTTTTGGCAGGTTGGTGCGGATGGGCCTCAGATTCACCTCAACGGTTCCTATCCTAAAAATGCATTTTTAGTGATGAGTAGCTAATTAATTATGCCGTCTCTAAACGCAGCCAATCGAAGACAACTAGAAGTGTTCATTTTTAAACAAAGCAAATGTAGTCCAGCATGTTTCCTAAAAAATGGAGTCCTTTTGTGATCCAACCAAAATCGTACGAAATCACTGAGGCGAGGGTAAAATGAATAAAATGTTACCACAGAAACCTGTGTTTCAGAGAGATACTCGTTTATACAGCTAAGATGCAGATTTTAAACCGCGTTTCCACCAAATATCTCGGCAAGTCTAAAGCGATCGTGGTCTGGTCATTAGCCACCTGGTAAACCGTAAAGGAATCTAAGGGGTATTGAATTTTCCCAAAGTACCGGGTTTGTAAAACGAAACAGAACTGATGTGACTCGGATAATTCCAAGTATTGCTGAATCAGCACAATATTGTATTCTTCTCGCGAGCAGTTCTGTCTGCGTACTCATTCATACTGCAAACTTTGCAGACACAATTTTCTGTTCAATATGTGTGATTGCGTGAAGAAAAGGCAAACTATCGTGTAATTATTTTCTGCAGCACATCGCGCTGTGATTTCCTCCATGTAACGACCTATTGCAAGGAAAATGCTAGTTACTTGCCCCGCTTTTACAAATTACTCGAAACATTATCGATAGTAAATTCACCATAACATTTTTGTTATCATATTTCATTGTTCTATTTTTAGCATATAAAGTGGCTCTATTAGTTCATCCTGTCTTTAGGCAGGGGCTCTATTACTCATTTACTACCACAATAAACTGTGGTGTATAATATATAACAGACAACCATTTGCTCTAACACCTTGTCTATAGTTCACAATAGGTTGTCGGATTTCAAAACATAGCTTACTCCAGTGTCATCGTAGACGAATCCGGAATAATGTATGGGGCAGTAGAACAATGGTACAATAGGTGTATACATAGCGAGGACTTGAGGGATTCCGTATGACACACTCTGCTAGATAGATAAGTTCGCAACAAGTACCAGTAAAACGAAACGCATACTTCTGGACGCAGTGTTTTACCCACTATAACACATGCAGTAGAGTGTACCGTAATTCAGTTGTGCTTGACGAGCCCACTGTTTGTGTTTGTGTTGTGGATTTAATCTTACTTAATGCAACAAGCGTATTGCATTATAGTCTCTGTTTTAATATGTGTGACGTGCATGTAGCACTAATAAATGTCAGAATAGCGTTTCAGGTCTGAAAATGTCCGAGTGAATAATACTTCGGTAGCATTCCAGCTTGATGGTATTATTTGGCCGGTTACAAATAGTGACCCCACATGTGATGCGGCTAAGAATCCGAAAGTTACAGCAAGGGTTTCCGGGGTTTTCGAAGATCGCGAGAGAGAGGTTACTCTCTAAACGGTGACAACCTATTTTTTACAACATTGACATTGTCCAGTTTGTTGTAGTAAGTGTAATAGGCTCTTCACAATTACTGTTTATGCTCACTGTGGATTATCCTTTGCAGCCTAGTCATCTATCGCCTTGGTTGCCGTTTTGAAGAGCTTACTCAATATGCGACGTCACATACGCGTCAAATAGTAAAAGGAAGATGGAACGGTCAAAGTATCCAGACGACTAACTTTTGTTTCGCGATTTTAAAAGTGTTTAAGGAACTTGAAGAACAGCCGTGGTTCTTTCGCATTACCACACCAAAGCCGTCTTCCTAGGAAACGATCGTTAAAATTTGACGGCCCAGGATATATATGCAATTGTGTTATCGCTTGTTTCCACTATAAAACACCTGTGAGCATTTGATGAATGTTAATTTTTAGTTACACTACACTTCTTTACATTACCTCCAGCAGATCGTGCTATTCCTGCTTACTGAAAACCAACCATTTCTTGATGTTAGTGACTACTGCATAGAAACTACGCAGAAAGCCAACAACGGTATATTAAGGGTAGAAAAGCAATTCCTGTAATGAAAAATATTACAGAAATAAAATATCATGTTAAACTGAAAAGCATTTTAGCTCACTCACCTTAGAGAATATCGATGTTCTCATAATAACACAATATATACTTAGGGCTATTTGTTGACTTTTGGTAGGATAGCATTGTATCGCGTTTTGTAGCCCAATCAGTAACAAGTTATATGAAGGAAATAGCAAGGAAGCAGCGAATCGTCAACTCGTTTCTTACAGATCGCTTGATGGCGGACAGAAACGACATACTTATGGAGAGGTCAAAAGGGTTAGCACTCGCAGAGTACTATGAGAATTATACGGCATACAAGCCATCTAAACTGTGTTGACCATTCCGGATGATGGCCTCTTCATTTGGTATAATGGTTCAATAGAAGCAGCGAGTGGCGAATGTAGCTCAGATACTTCCGAGGCTGATAAAACAATTCGAGATTCCTCCACAAACGCAGATATTGACTGCTGTACATTTTTCACCATTTCATTTTTAGCTGAAACAGCAGATAAAATTGGACCCAGAAAACCTTAGCTACCATTCTTTGAGGATTTCAAAAAGCAACTACCTCCTGTTTCTTTTAAGGCTGTCAAGCTTGAGTGGCTTGTTCCACTTCTGGCTGCAAGTAGGCAGTAAGCATTTGCGGGACGAATGCGTAGCATATAGTGACCGAAAGCTGTACGAAGAAGGTCGAAGTGTTTTTTGGCGCTACTCTACGGCTTACCAGCTTGTATCAAACATCCATGTTATTCTTGTACTACTTCACCCAAGTCACACTTTTGAAATGCCTATTGCAAGGTGTGGTCTCTAAGCTTGTAAATGCTCACCGGCTGGTGAATCAGGTGAGCCACCTTGCACTTAACTATGAACGATTGATGTTGGATCCTAGTTAACCAATCACAGAGTAATGTGGGACTCAAATTAGAGTGTGTTGTGGTCATTTTCAATTCATCCCCCGCCGTATCTTAACATCATTAGCAAAATCTGGAAATCTGTGGAGATATCACTTGCTTGATCGTTCAAGGACACCGGGTATAAGGCCAATCCCAACACCGAGCCCTTCGGAACACCACATTCTACCTCAATCAGGTTAGAGAGATATCACTTAACAAGCACTTGAAAATTAGCTAGGTGAAGAATAATTGCGATTTTAAGCAAAAACAGGGTACTGGATTCTGTAGCTTGTGTGTTGGTTCTATAGTCTGTGAACTAGGATGCCGAGATCTAGGCTGCCGTAAGCTTTGGAGACGTCATTATACACATATATATATATATATTTATAACATCAACTCTGACTCCATCAGTAGGCACTTCGGTCCATCCACCTCGCGGCATTTGCAGACTTGTTCTGCGTAAGCCGTGTTGAAGGAAACTATGCTGCTCCATTGCCAAGATAGTGAATTTCTCCAGATACTCTAGTTGGGTCTATAAGACGACCGCATTCATCACTAGCATAAGCGCCATAGAGGAGAGTCATTGGACGATAGTTCGTAAGATATGAACGGCTACCGCATTAAAATTTCTCGTTAGAATGCCACGCCTCTTCATGCTGGGAATTTGCTGTCGATCGAAGCGCGTTTGAAATAACTATGACTGGGGTTATGATAGCTTGTTGGCTTCAGTCACCAGTGCTTACTGTCGGATGTTGCCTAATGCCGGAGAGATGTGCTGGCCCACTGAGCGTAACCTCCTAAGCTCAAATGCAGTGTTAATAATTACACGTGTAAAATATGGAGTCGGTATTGCGCATGACATTATGGGACTGGCAGAGTTTGCGAGATCGAAAATTTGAGGATTTCAATGGCATTATTCAAAGAGATGGTTGGCATGCCTATACATCAATATGATGTTTTCCAGCAATTTGTTGGCTAGGCAATGTCGATATGTTACCTTTTCCTCACGGGCAAGTGAGGTGCAATGGTTGCGGTGGGTCAGGAACATGTCACAAGTTTCTAAGTCGGGTTCATCTTGTAGGCACGCCATGCCGCATCCCTTATCGTTATGCATTTTTGAGTCCGACACCTTAGAATTGAAGGCATTTTGCGGGACGAAGGAGCTTTGTCTATTATGTTCTTTGGAACATCTCGTTGATCATTTTAAGGAACTCTGTCCATACGTGGTAAAGGAGACTGTACTTTGAGTATTCTCAAGCAGGTGCGCCGACGAGTTCTTTCAAGACGCGGTACCGTAGGATTGTATGAGTTAGTTCCGAGTGTTCAGATGGTTATTCTGCATAAAACACAGCTGAAAGTTATTAGTAATGGTCACTGAAATCTAATGGTCTATATATCAATAACTTGTCAGACATGAGCTCTTTCTTCGTAAGCCCAAAGTCAAATGTGAACCGTTTGTTGCTGTCCTAAATTAAGACAGATTGGTGGCAAGATTTTACAGGGGAGTATTAGCAATAAGTTCATGCAACGTTGCTTTGAACTGTTTATTTAGTGATACCGATACGCCCGAATGGTGTAGATTGAAGTCCCCATAAATGAGAATGTGGCTGTACATAGGGCGTGTAAGCTTGTTCAAGGCACTTATCAATCTGAATTCCATTTCCGGAATGGACGATCAGAAGCGGTAACCAACAGCTAGGAGAGATGCATAGTTGTGTCTGAGTCGCACACGTCGACATAGTGACTCGGTAACATATGTTTCCAGCTTAGAAACTATTGCACAGTGCAGGTCGCTACGGTAGTAGAAACGAACCTCACCTGCCCGGCTGGGGCAGTAGTTCCGGATAAGTCACAATCTAACTATCTCAACACCAACATCTCCCACTTCTTAGTGCAACAATTTTCGGTAACTGATATAAAGCCCTACGCATTAGCAACCTGACGTGGTCGATGTTTGCTAGGTTTACTGGGGCTGCCTTGAGCATTAGTTTATTTACATGAATATTTTTAATAGATAAGCAATGCTTCGTATGTTATGGGAATCAAATGTGAAGTTTCACCGTTCACTGCGTATCCGGCGACTATTCGTTTTCTTGTTGTGTACTTGGCGAAGTGATGGACCTATTATTCATCTGCTACGTAGTGAGTCCCGTGTGCAATGTTTTACCTACAGCGTAAGTTGTCTGGTAAATCTCATATTGTACTGTTTGTATAGGTTTATTGGACACTACCAGTGCGTTATACTTTCTCCATGTGGAACCAATCGCGTTTGGTATGTTGTGTGATATAGCATGTTTAAGGGGCATCTCGCTGACTGTCTTTAGGCGAAGCTTATATTGTAGCTACTGGCGCATCAATTTGCCACCACAAGAAATGTTAAAAAGTGATTAGGTGCACTAGTTAGTTGCTCCTGTTATCAAGAACAAAGTTTGCTCTGTGCTCTAGTCCCGCGGAACGCCGGGTACTGTTTCCGTTGCGAATGTAATCAAACTCATGAACTTAAAATTGTGCGCCATCCAAACGATCAGTGATCCGAAGTGCGCGGGATAACTTCACTAACAATTTTGTTTTACTAGATCGTAATGTATGATGGTACGGAAAATATGATTGACTTCTTGTGTCTATTATGTACGACACACATATTCGTAAAGCATTTTACATGATCACTCAGCCGTAGATGACTCTCTATTTTTAGCTTACTGTTAAATAGCCCGTGGTTTTTGTTCACAAATTCTATCACCTATATTTTGTTTTGCTCTGAGAATCGGTTAGGCAATATGATTTGCCTTAAAAGTGCAATGTTGTGAAACCAACAATCATGTAGATTTGAATTACCCACTGGACTTACCGTAACTTTGGGATCTTAAAAGTTAAATTCACCTGCGATAGAAACATGGATATATAGTCGTTCCATCACCCTTCCAGATGCTAGTTTCTGGAGAAGTCCTTATTTCAAGTGTACACTGCGGAACGGCATCAGCGTATTACTTTGATCAGCGGTTCTCGATGTTTTACCGGTAAGCATTTTATGTAATGGCACTAGAAATAGTAACCCACTTCATATAAAAGCGCAATCGTTTCCCACAGTGGCCCTTTCATATATCGCGATTTTAGCGACGGTATTTGCTGAGTGCAACCAAGTTTCATCTAGAAACATTACGTCCAAATGGTTGCAGGTAATCTTTCGTTAGTCTTGCCAGTCTTGCTCGATAGCCTACACTATGATGCACACGACGTGTTTTAGCTACTCTTCAACCAGGAGCAGAACGATTTCACCAAAAATACATAAGCCCCTAAAGAAAGTCACATTACCAGCCGTACAATCCTATTCCACAAATCACTGTCTGAATGAATTATGCCTAAGTGTGATGATCGGATTAACGCTAAGTACTACAGACCCATCCGCATAACTACGATATTTTTCATATATTTCGTGAAGGCGATGGACAAATGTCTACTTTTAATGGTCGCATCGGTAAACGTGTCGATTCTAGCTAGACATTAGTTTACTAAATAGCTATGCATCATCACCTACTTAATGTATACAAAACATCAGTGGGTACGAGCTATCCACGGATGCAAGAATGACGACGTGGTGTACGTATAAATATGACGACAATACTGTATTTGTTTGGATCGAATAGTAAGGTATCCGCAGTTCAACTTAACAAGGCTGGGAAATGCTAGAGTGCCGTTATTACAACTGATTATGCCAACAAATAAATACTAATCGCAATAGGGCCCATACCAAAGTGTACTACAACAAGCCTTTGTGTAATTGCAATGGCCGGAAACGATGCAGCTTAAAAGGTCGGTGTATCAACGCGTACCAGTAACATGGACAACTGACGGATATAAGTCACAATCATATGAAAACCATTTGATTGATTGCCTTATCAATCGCTCCACTCAGCCAAGTGGCGGTGGAGCTGGTGCGTAAATCTCAATGGTAAGTCATTCTCAAAAAGAAATAGACTGGCTAATATTAGTGCGTGTGATTGATCCTTGCGGATTTTGCGAGGAAGTGGAAGCCTTGCCCTAACGCAACGTTCAGGCGAAACTCAAAACCAATAGTGTTTGAAATAATCGCATTCATGTATATCCAAAATATCCGTAATATTCTATCAAATTCCCTTCCTGGAAGTTTTGTCTAGCCTGACACAACTTCTACCGCCATTTCGCTGTGAAAATCGATTGCTCATTGCCTTAAGAGCTGGGTAAATGTGAATAACTTCTTGATGAATGCTTTTAAGTTTAACCAGGTAGTAGGCTGCATCATTAGCTATTCAACGAACTGCGGCTATTAAAACCGATTCCAACTGACACGGCCTACCTAAGAACATGTAGAGCAATGGTGCCCAAAGTCCGGCCAGCAAGCCAAATGCGGTCCGGGTTAACATTTCTGCTGACCCGCGGCAATATCCTTAACTAATAAATGCAGACTTGGATTTTTCGAAAATGTGTGTTTTTTGTTATTAGCTTGCTGACAGAGTGTGTCCCGACATATTGTTACCTCACAAATATGGACCTCATTGCAAAACGTTTGGAGAACGTTGATTTAGGGTGATTGATTGTGTTGTTAGCTAAGCTACTTAGAAGTAGAAAACGTGAATCACGAGGCAAAAACCAGTTTAATAGCGTTTGAACCTTCAGTGAGTTCCAGATTCAAAGACTCAAGTAGTCACCACAAATGTAATTAGCATCACAATTAGTCACTGCAGATCAGGCTCATCAGCACCGACATGACAGGTATTTTAGTTCTGCCGTTAAACACAGTAGAAATGAATCATTATCAACATTTCATTTAATTAATGACCACATAGTTTGATCAACACATAACATTGTTTCTCCACTAGCATGTACATTCGTTCTAGTTAACCAATAATATATTTGAGTTACGGATTTACGCAAATAAACAATTGTTCTGTTTAGTGGAAAATTTTAGGACATCAAATACCATAAAACCTCTTCATCCCTTTGGACTAAGCCTTTCGATGCTGCAACGCAATTCGTTCACCCAATTGATTGTATTTTACTATCTTTCCAAATTGTGTAGCTGCAACTAACTTTTTGACGGCAACATGCCTATGTTGGTTACCAACTCTATTCCGACATGCGGACTAATACTGCCACCTACATTTAAAGCAACAGGATCAAAAATTATATAAGAAAGTGCTGAATTCCGGATTTCGTTAAAGGAGTACCAAGTTGAGCATTTTAGAATCAAATTGAAAGAATATATCATATTTCTTCAGTTGTGGCCTACACTATGGAAGAATCACGGAAAAGAAACTAACAAGTTACTTGACACCTGAAACCTGTTCGTGATATGCTAATATTTGGATTATCACATTAAAGGAACTCCAATAATGGTGCATCATGCAATGTGTGAACGAGTGCAGTAACAGTTTAATTTGAACAATTTACATATATTGATACTCAACAAACAGCCGTACACTTTAGTGAAGGATGAGAAACACACCTAATCTAACGTACTGCAATACAAAAGGGTACAAGACAATATGTTACTTTACAAACAAATCAAAAGCAAGTAGTCGAATATATAATATAATATAATGAATATGGGATGAGATTAGAATCGGCGTGGGAATACATGAGGAAACAAGAAAATCAAAACACAAACTCCACTGGGGCCGGTTCTTCGCCGTAGCAGGAAATGTGTCCGACCCAACTAATTACTCTTCCTTAGGACACCAGCCAGGTAGTCCGGATGCAGCAACTGACGCCAGTTTCACAGTGTGGGTTTTCATTTATCGAAACCAAGTGAGCGCTTGGCCTCCCCTCCTCCTCTTACAACTGCACACCAGGCGCGCAAAAAATGCAGGTCGCGGGAGTCGGTGTTCTTGGTTCTGTAACAGGTGGCCCAGCCACCAGAACCTGGTGTGTGTGATAATGTGGTGCTGAGTACTTCACTAACTCATCCTACATCAAAATAGCTCATTCGTAACCTGGCGCTCGCAAAAGACAGGAGCAAAGCTGCAAAGGAATTGATGATCGAAATTGACCATTCAGTTTATATCTGTCGACCTGATGGAACAGGATTCCCAAGTGTATACTTGATTTTCAAAGGCGGCTGCATTATAAACTCTGCCCTTCAAGAAGATAGTAATGTTGCGTCTGCGCCACAAATGGCAAAGATTAGAAAAACACCACCAGGTTTGCTATACCGTTTTAAATCTCAGCTTCAATCCCATCGACGCTAATATAGCTGTGCAGGTGCTGGAATACTTGAACGACTATTAGCTGATCACCACCAAAGTTCAGCACAGGGGTGGGTTCTTGCCAATCTTGAAGAAGGACTTTATATTCCTATGGAGCAAATCAGAGCCTAAAATGATTGACCGTCATTGCTAATCGGTCCAGGTCAGCTTGGAAAGCTTTTGAGTTATCACAAATTATGGCAATATCGTCCGCATAATCCAAGTCAAGAAGTCGTTCACCAGGAGGTAACTCCACACATTTTAGATCGTGTCCAGAGAACGCCATTTCCAGGAAAGCTTCAATAATGAAGTTAAATAGAATCGGTAACAGCGAGCAATCTTGTTTCACAATGCCGGAGTTACTGAAGAGCATCCACAGTTTACCAAGTAAAGTGACTCTTCCAAAACGTGTGTGTACATCGCCATGACAAGTTTGTGTATTATCGAGCACGCATTTTCTCAACAGGCAATCCAAAAAGGTACTTGAATCCACTGAACCGTAGGCATATTTGAAGTCGAGGGACACCGCGATGGTGGGTCGCTAAAAAACATGGCGGTGCTTCAATACTTGATGCGGAACAAATGACACTTTTCCCTTGATTAGAACACAGATATATTTCCTAGAAAGATGAAATCCGAAAATCAGGGGTATGATCTGTGGAGCTGTCAGTACATACCATATGCTCTCCACCTTAACGCTCATGGGTACCAGTAATCAAGGGTTCCCCACATTTAAATTTAAAAGTTAATCTTTCTTATTATACGGTGGGAACCCGTGCTTTTCGATAACTATTTGTTGCACTCCAGAGATATCCAAGTTAGTTCCATTTAGTACAAACGACTTCAAATCCTACTGGTTAACGACGATAGTAGAAAATGTATGTAGACTTGACTTCATGGCAAGTAAAATAGCAAAACATCTTAGACAAACGGTTATGTTTGAGTTTCGTAAAAGATTGAGTAGCACACGTTGTTTAAATTGCTAGCTTCAAAACGTGGATGTGCAACCTGTGCACCGTCCCTATCGTACGTGTTGTCGATGCTTAAATTGACGGATATTTGTCATAAACCTGCTGCTCCACTGATTGCCGAATACGATAGACATGGTACATACAGCCGAATGATGCTGTTTACCGTTCCATGTGTCCAACGGGGGTACATCCAAGCATACGGCTTAAAACAAATGACTGATCTCTTTCAACAAGGTACTGCTCTCGATGCCAATGTGCTACAGGTTTGTCAGCTCACAATCATAATTCGAAAGCGTTATCAACGAGCTAATCAAATTGTGCATCATTAAAGTGCGGTCAGCGACGAGCTATAGTTAGAGTAGTGTTTCGATCATTTGCAATTTTTAATTTTTAATACAGTAGGAATTACGGACTTAAATCACAACACAACACAGTTAATTCAGTTTGAAACAGATGGAACCGGCATTAATCTAGCAGGTATTGGTCAGTGTTTTGATCGACAATGAATTAGGTATTCTCTAGTCCAACTTCACTTAAAAAGTCTTCGTATACAACGTTATATCTGAACCACTCTCTGGCAGCAGATAAGTTTCAATCAATCCAAAACACCTTGCAGAACTAGACTTGCTACGCCAAGATGTACATCTTGTGTCGAGCCCGAAGAAGTGCAACAGCTGTTTGTATTTTGCAACCAAACTTTCTTTCATTTCAAATATAGTAGTGAGTGGCGACGAGCTTTGCAACTAGACTGGCTTCACCTGCTTCCTTATGTAGAAGAGGAGGCCAAGCGACCACCGCGGATACATTAATAGCATCCTTTCTACCGCCTTATCAAATCCCATTCATTACGCAATCTTAGGGTTAGGAACCAAATGCAAATTGAAGCACCATGTTGGCTACCATAAATTTAGCTTCTGTTTCTCATTAGGATGCGCACAATTATTTATGCTTGCATCTTATCCTCTTCGTGTTAGGAAAGATCGACTATATAAAACAGCACGTCTTACCTCAGACGACTATGATATTTGTCCAAATCTGGTGCATTTAATGCGAGCTTTAGCGGTCCATGAACGTGATTTCTTTTCCATCATGCAATATGTTGTCTGCCGTGCGCGTCCATCTAGGTTTCATACACGTTATCAAGGACCGTGCAACTCTATCAAGCGTTGCATTTGAATCAGTGACAGATAGAAACCTCATCTGAATCATGGCTATGTGACAATTCCCTATATTTAACACAGACTATTGATGGTTTCGGAAGCTTGCGTAATTAGCCATACATCCACCAACAACCTCTCAACAAGTGATCGGGCAACCACGTGATCCAGACGAATTAAATCCTGAAGGATAGTTTTAGCTCGGACGTAGGCCTGGTCAGGAGGCAAAACAACACAATCGGTAATATCTTTTACCGCCCGGTTTAGACAATACCACAAGAATTAGAATATGTTGGCAGCCATCCTGAACGCTTTTGTTACCAAACTACTCAAGGTGTTTAATAAAACCTCGACAAGTGGTAGGATTCTCATAAAAGGATTCGAATTAACTGTTTGGCAAATCCAGTTGACAATGGTCATCAGTGGTTTGTACAATGACAATAAGCAATAAACTATGTTCGTTTATTGAAGTTCGATAACCATCGTCAGTATTAATCTGTTGTTCTTACCGTAACTTCGCATTATGGCGCACCACTTGAAACTTGATACAATGTTCTGTCTTCTATTAAACAAGCGTATATAACGCTCAAGTTCCATTTCAGCTATCAACTACTTATATATTCACTCCTCTTTTTCCAAAACAATGCAATGCAACAATAGCTCTACCACTACGATCAACTGGCGAACTATAGAGAGAATCGACATCGTCGGTGGTAACAGCAAAGTATTCTGCCTGCCAATCATTTTTAGCTTTCATTATTGTCCACTTTATATTTGATAGCATTGTTTAACCTACGAAGGCAGAAAAAATGATCCTGCAAAATGAAGCACTGTTACCGATAATTCGGTCTTGGCTTTGAGCTTTTCGTAATTTTCACCCTGTCAATTAAAAACACAAAGCTGGGAATAACTACAATGCACTTTTACAACGGATTATAATAACATATAAATAATAATCTCAACAGTGTCCCGACCAAAAGCTACAACCATCTTTTTTCTAACTGCAGTAGTTAGGTACATTGTAACTCAGAAGTACGGCGTACCAACGCGTACCAATCACATGGACAACTGAGGAAGTTAAGCCACAAGCACATGATAACCATATGATCGATAGACTAATCAATCGGTCCACATAGGCAGGCGATCGCTAAGCCCGCGCGCAAATCGCAATGGCATAAAATTCATTAAATATAAACCCAGGCTGCCTAGTGGCACTGAATGAAGAGTGGATATACCAGAGCGCAGCTTTTCGATGCGAATTACCTAATCTAAATCAATATTATCACGAAAGCTAATCCACCTGGAGAGTGAAATATTGGCATTCATGAATATTCGAAAGAGCCACAAGAGGTAATTTCTTAGTTTTCTTTGTATGTAACCTATGGTACTCCCTCATACACAGAGGAATTAAAGGAGTCTTGGCAACTTACTTCCTTGGATACCGAGTACATCATGGATCGGATTTGAACGGTAGTGTTTTAACTACCTGACAGACTGGTTGCCATCGACCAGTGGCGGGCCACAGGGAACTGCAATTAAACCAGAATTATTTTCCATTCATTCCAGCGATGTTCCCCAACAGTAGCAAACCGAAAGTGAACTATTTTCGAGTGATTTGAAAAATGAATTTCATTCAGTACTAAGATAAACACGCTTACTTCCAGCGTGATATCATCGAATACCAAGTTGGTTAACTCAGATGCAGCACCCTTTTAACGAGAACAAATTACAGTTTATCAGTATCACCAGACGTGCGGCCCTTCGATTATACACATTTAAAGCAATTTTTCTTCTCTTCAATTCACTTATCAGAGACTTTGGAATACTCTCGCTACATGATATGCGAGTAATACTTAATACGATATTGCGCCGTGCAGCACTTCGTATGCTCAGGGTATTACGAATCAGTTTCGTCACATGGTCAAAAGACCAGTGCCCTTGTTTATTTTCTGGTTCATCAGACCAATCCTTTAGCTGACTATCTTCCGCATGAAGAACAGTGAAAGGCTCGGACTATACACACTATCCTGCCGCCAACTACGAATGTACGTTATTATGACCAATCAAAATCTACATTAGAATCACTTCCCTGTATTGCTGTCAATGCCACTTGCGGGGTCCTTGTAAAACTCGAAGACACCGCTACAAACTCAGAGTCAGATGTTTGACTGCAATATCTTATTTTATGTTTTTAAATCGAAGAAACGTATACTAATGGAATACGCTAACAAAAGGACATATAAAGACAGATAATTTGAAGTGTTTCAAAACACTTATCTATCATCATTTTGGAAACATACGCCTTTGTAAAATGGCACGCATACAGTGGACAAAATACGCACTAAACCCGCTAATAATGTAAATATTAGGAACTAACAACCGAAAATGAAAAACGACTAACTGACCAAGCACTGCCGATACAATGTAAAATTGTCCCTAATAACTCAGAAAACAATGAATATTTTACGCACCGGTAATAAAATGTTAATTAACTAAGCGTAAGATGCGCCCAAAATTGCGGTTCCTTAGAGCGAACTTAACATAAAAATAGCACGCGTCAATCAACGGATGGTAAGGATGACAAGATATTCATCCATGCCAAAATAAGGCGTTCAAAATTGTTAATAATTATATCATTGAATTCTTCAGCATAATTTAAAAGAACGTATATAACCTTGGCATCATGTCTATGGAAAATCTACAAAGATCATTCGTCAAACCTTTTTCCAGTAATTCGTTCAACCTGAGCTATCGGCAGTATTGCTATCAGCTCAATCTCCAACACCGTCTGTTTAAATAAATGAAACTTAAATAGGCTTTTATAAACAATCTCTCAAATTATAATTTCTACTACAATCTTTGCATGTTAGAATTGCGAGACCTTTACCTGAAACATTTGCAACTAGAATTTTAAACCAACTACGACAAAATCCAGGACAGCTACACCATCAAAATATTACTTCGTCATAGATGCTGTTAAGTGTAAATGCATCCCAGTTACTATCAAGTTCTTTGCAAACACAAGAACATTCCTCGATAAAACAGAAAATTTTCTCAACCATAAATTAATAATAACCAAGTACTTGTCGGGCAAATTTTCAAATGATTTCTATTAAGAAGGGCTTAAGAACAAATAAGCATGGAGAAAATAAGTTACGCAAACTCTGTTACAACAAAGAACGTGCATTTCATAACGTTTAGTTGAAACATAATCGTTTGAATACATAGATAATTCGTGCTTATGTGTTATCAATAACGAGTGAGTGATTAGCCCACAATCCGTAATTAGAGCAGTAAGTCAGTAACAAACAATCTTTCAGTCGGGACGCATACGCATCAGTATAACGCAACGTTCGATAGTGCCACATTTGCAGATAACTTTTGTGAACTGCTTCACGTGACATGTATTAATTTTGAGTAATGAGCGTTGCCTGCCCACATCGCAGAATTCTGCGGGCTCGCAAAATGGCGGAACTGCAAAACCTCTCCGAGTATTTCAAGTTATTTATTCATAAATCCTACACCTTAAACTAGAGTCCATTCACACAAAATTCATCGAGGATAGAAAGCTTAGCTCAGTGAATGGTACGAGTACAGAATAGAAAACTGCAGAATTAAAAAGCTAAGCTCCACACACGTCATGCGCAGAAAAAAATAAAATCAAAGCTCTATTTACGAGGTTTTGCTTTGTAGGAACATACAACCTGCAATAATAGTGTTGGTCACTGTAAAAATGAAAGAGTAAGTAGTGTGCTAAACCTGTGAAGTATCCGGTTGCCATTAGCTGTCTGATAAACTGGGTCATTTTAACTTAAATATTCTAGAAATCGCTGATGATCTGAAGGTAAAAAGTTGTCCGTTTAATGATGCGTTTTTTTTAAACTTCATCTGTAAAATAATATATTGAGATACGAACGAGACCGGAAGTAAGATCAAAATGTGCTTAGTTATACCGTCTACTCCGTGGTGACATCAAATTACTTTGTGGGTTTCTTAAGACGTATGGCTTAGAATATGTTATCCCTTGTCTGTTTGTTCTATCTATAAGGGGTAAGGGGTGATAACAATGTGCAAGTTGATGATGTTTTCATTTACTTTCTAATCGGACATTTCCAGTCCCTAATTTTCTATAGAACCTGAACGAACAATTGTGGCTCATCAATAAATTTATTAACATGCGCTATTTTTCTGCGTCGCTTCAGTTCAGCTGATGCATATGTATGAACTTATGTGATACATCGATTACTTTGACTTCATTGTCACGCTTCTATTAGCCGGTTACATGATTTATGGTGACCTTACATGGTTCATATCATATTTTCTTCCAAGTCTTACAAATCTCAGCAACTGCATAAAAATTATAGTTATTAACTAAACGCCACTATAAGAATTAATATTCTTTGTGTCAAACGCCACCATGGCATTAATTTAACAACTTTTAATATATGTGGTGCTGAAAAGATGATATGTCTTCCGGTTGCGGCTGAGTTGCGTCTAGGTTAAGCTTTATACTTTCAAAGCAATCAAAATGATATAGCACTATCTATGTTTAGTTCATTGAATAAGTATTTAAACCGTATCGCGAACTTATCTGTTTTCATTGTGATGATTCGTAAACACGTGGTGCTCTGATGATCTTGTAAATAACTGCTAGCCACTAATTAAATTTTATTAGAAATACTAGTAAACTAATTCTACATCCCACCTTATAGGTAATAAAGTATAAGTCTTCAATGTGACGCAAATTGTTGTCCAATTAGTTTCCGTTACTTTTTTGTATTTAGGCCTCACTTTTCTTTTTGAACGGTAACGCTACCCATAACTTAGACATAAGTCACCGCAGCATATGTGGCCAGATTCACCTTTCGCGCCCCCACATAAGCCGTAGCGTATTCCAAAACACCACTTTTACCGGGACTGGTGTAAGCAATCGAAGAGTATTCGTAAACTGATGCGTCTAAAGAATAAGCACAAAAGCTGAAATAGTACCATCTTGTTGATTCTGAAAGACCGTCAATCAAAATGCTCATGAGTGTATTCCAATTAAACCAATTTCAATTTACAGCAGTCTGAAGAATACTCGCAGTTCTCTAACCACTTTGCGCCTAATTCAAGCACCTTGCCTCTGGAAATATGTAAGGAAAAAATAAAATCGCTTAAAGAAAACAGTAAATAGTCGCTCTGGGTCGTGGAGAGGACTCTATTTGCAGTATAAGGTATTATCTTACAAAGTAATCACAAAGTGTGTTACTTGATTGTCCAAATATGAAATCCACTTCCGTCTGTGACTGTCAGCGTTTACGTAACTACTATTTATTTCATGACAATAAACATTTTGATGACATCAAGGTTGATTTTCCACAGCCAAGAGAGTTACGCAATGATTGTGTAAAATAGCGTTAAATGTGTTGGCCTGGAGAAGATGTATTCATTTACGTAAAAATCTTAAAAGATTGATGATATATTTGCACTGTTTGACCATATAGCATTTGCTCTTCTACATTGGATAGCGATTTCTGAGGCTGTTGTTCGAAAGTCAGTAACAAAACTGCCCATTTAACTGACCATAATACATGCCGTATCCCGATTCATGCTCGCCACAATGCAAGAAAATAAAATTATTTGCACAGTTTGATATCACCTTATATATTTTAAGCAATGTGCTTTCAGATCTAACGGACTTTACTCGGTTTAAGCTTGCATATTATCTATGACAGTCTTGTTTTTTTAATTATTATGTGATAGTATTTTATTCAATCCTAACCTAGAAGAGTTTACAAGGGTGGCAAAAGTCGCTACCCATTAAAACGGCATTTTCAAGTTGTTTTTATATTTGGCATAACATTCATCCCTGACAACTCATTTCTTTATACAATATTAATTAATACGTTTTACCTTATAGTTGATTAAATATATCAGCTGGAATTTTAGCTTACGCGAATTACTTGCGATAGTTGTCCCACCAACCATAGGTTGCTCTTCCACTCGCAATCAAGAGTTGCAAAATATAGAATTTCATCTACCATAATAACTGCCTGTTAATTTATAACAATATATTATTGCTTATAACGTTTATAACAAATGCTTTTAAATTACTGATTGGTTATATGTTTTATCGCTTTATCCTGAGTGCATGCCTTACTTACACTCGGACTTTGGCTTTATATACTAGATTTGGAAATCAGCAAAATAATCCACCTCCATTTCACTTCAATAAATTTCGTCGTTTATAGATTACCATGCTTTAATTGTAAGACGCCAGTGCTCAAATCAGATAGGTAATATATCCCACCTCTAAATATGTATTTATTGCAGATGGGTTAAATTAAGTAAATATAAGGACAGTCTACATTTTTGCCAAAATTTTATTCCAAATATTCTGTAAACATATAACGTCAACAGAATTATAGCTGGCGTATGTTTTGTGTTAATTTTCTATGAGCTAATTTCAAAGTTTGTTAACTAAATACATAATATTATCTGGTATGAATTTAGACAGATTGGAAACAAATGGCTATTTATTCATAACAATCACTGCCTCCTCATTTTACGACGCAGTTGTCTCTCATATGTGTTAGCTTTTTGCATTTTTTAACAACATTTAATTTTGCTGGTGACTCAAGAAGATATTGTCGCAGGCTAGGTACACTAAAGTTTTTAAGTTATCGTACTTCAATTTTTACCTAAATATCCCAAGCAACCCATAGCCGTATCCACTATTCGGTTGGGTATCAGCCTACCGTAAGCGGAAGTCGCGATCTCTGGATTAGACAGTTAATGCTCAGTGCTAGCAGCTCTCTGTGCCACATATACATGTTGATTATTGCGTTCCGCAAGCTCATTTACATGTCTGAATGCTTTAGATGTTAAGAACTTACCTTGAACATGCTATCACTTCCATTGTCTCACCATTTTCCAATGACATCAAGATTTGGCGCATACACCAGGGGAATGCCGACCAGCTTATTTTCCAGATTCGCCTGGACGTCGTATATCGGTGGACAATCGAAAAATGTACTTGAAGTTAACATGAGTAAATGCAGAGCGAAATCCATATGATACGCGATCAACTAAACATAAAGGCTCATAACGCATATACTTCAGCAATCTTCCGTCAAATGGGTTCTGTATGTGTTAAGTAAGATTAACGTAGGTTGTTACATGCAATCTGAAAATGTCTTTAAAATTGGTAAGCAACATTTCCGGCATTGAGACGAGAATTCAGATATATTGACATTTCAATTTTAATACAGAAGCACAGGGATTTCTCAAACCCCACGTCAGGTTTGCAACTCAAGCTCGGAGTTAATGACTGATACACAACCTCAACAAGTGCAGAAGCCCCAACGCGGGATTTCGAAATGCGTAACTGAAAGGCGTAATCCCCTTTGTGAGCAGTAACTGCAACCTTCAAGAGTACACAAAGGACGGTATCACTGAGTACGAGACGACCTGATTATGCCAAACATGATATTAAAGAATGCAAATACAATGCAAGGCTAGGCTGCAACACAGCAATATCAAAGGATTGTGAGATTACCCCTTCGAACTAGCAGAACAGTATAGCCGTCTGTTGTGCGTGATAACTTCTTTTTTGAGCTCGTGTATGTAGACTGTGAAAGTAATCTCCAGATCCGTTATTTCTTTTATTCGCCTTCAACATATAAAAAATTTGTTGGATGATGAACTAATCTACTTAGACTTTGTCACTTAACATGATTTATCCATCTTAACCGTGGACCATAACTGGAATTCACTTGCTTTTACATTGTGGGGCGCTGAGAAAAAAGCTGCTTGCGGTACTACATTAAAACAAACAAAAATCAAGTTTTTCTTTATTAAACTACAGTATTTTATTTTTTAATAACCTCAAATATCAGCAAACGGAATTTTAAAGCAATGCACCTTAACCAGCACCGTTACACTCTTCGGTGTTCATATGTTTTCGCTGCTGGTTCCAACATTCTTGCGCAATTCAGTTTAATAAATGTTTCCGCTCTGCATAGAGCCATGCTAGATAACATTTGGCACATTCTATGGCAAAGTGACTATGTGCAAAAGCATGCTTGCTTTCGCAAAAACTACAAATTGACGAACGTTATTCAATGTACATCACTAACACAATTCATAGACGTAAACTTAGAATTATTAAGTTACATGGGCAGAACCAGTAGAACGCTGACTTCCCGAATAAAGGAACATGGGCCAAGATGGGTTCAACGTGAAGTTGCTCGGATTGCCTACCCTCGTCAAATTCCATGTTCGCGCAGACCGCTCGCTTCCTCGATATGCAAAAACCTATCAGAGTGGGTTCACCAATTCGAGCTGGGCTCAGTGTTTAAAGTTGTGTTACGTCACGCTAATCCCTGTTTCCTTCGGTTTGTTGAGGCTGTCGCAATAAGCCGGATTAAGCCAGCCTTGTGTGTTCAGAAACAATTATTAGTCAGCCTAAATCTGCCTTGGACGTAGGTGTGAACTTCCATCATTCGTTTTGCACCTTACGCTTGTCTGGTTGCACCCACTGTTAGCTATGTCTAAGCTTATCGGTTATTATTATTGGTACTGAGGAGACAATACTAAATGCATAAACCTACCAGCCTTCGTCTTCTTTCCCTGCTTTTAAAATTATTAATAGGATATACAAAAGGCCTCACGATTTCAGTGTATTACTGAGGCTACAATGCTGACTAATTGAAAACGATAAAACATCCACATCCATCACATGTTGATGAAAAAGGACGTGGGAATGACAGGAAAACAAGTCAACAGCTAACGGCATTATCTTGATTAAAATGATGCAAAATCCTCCCTTATCGTACCCTAGAGTGACACACGTATGGTAATATGTTCGCTCTAGTAATACTATAGTAAATGCATTTAGCTTATTTTCTGGTGCTTCATTTACTCTTGGTAATAAACTATTAGAATGATGGATTTCGACAAAGTTCTCTGAAACTTTTAAGAAGTTGGACCTCTGTGTCTTCAGATAAAACGATTTGCTTCCTTTTAGTGTTCATCCCGTAGAATTTGTGAAGACAGGATCTATTTTCATAATCAAGTACGTTAAAACATATATTCATATCATATTACCCAGCACTTCCTTATCCCTCATTCCTGTCAATATCCTAAAAATTTAAATTAATCTTTGTATATGTTGAGACATATTCCAGATCGTAAACATAAACTCAGTACTACCGCCACAACAGACACTACCTTTTGCTTAGACATATAAGAGGGTACATTCAGTCTTTGTTCTCTCTGTTCCCTATGATCGCGCCATTTGCTGCCGCTTTCACAGCATTTATTTCAAAATGTTCGCTCATGTATGACCTACTAATTTGACTAGCTCATAATATTACAGGATAGTAAGATTTGGGTATTCAAGGCCTAGATATCACTCTTCACATAAAAAATTGATTGAGATTGTTCCACACGAGCCTATTACAAAAATTAAGTCGACGCGCGATAAAGATGTCGTTATCCTCGGCTCGATAATATCTAGTGTGGCGGTTGCAAGTCACTGAAATTTATAGAAAAATCACTTCAGCTTTCATGGTCACCTGTGGATTGATTTATTTTGTTGAATAAGTAACCCAATCCACTTACCGTAACTAAATGTATAGCTATATGTTGTGTAGGACTCATCTTTTGTTAAGGACCAGAAGTTAGTTTACACGTTCAAAACATTTAACATGCTGCTGAAATTGGCAACATTCACGTGTAATATTTGTTGGTAAGATATAAATTTTTGTATAGATTCTATGCCTTGTGTCATACCTATGCACGATTAAGAATGTCCTAGCTCGTGTGGTTTATTGCGGTTCTCTTCATCGTTCTTAACTGATATGCCAGTGAAAGATAAGCCGGGCTATAGTTTAGTCAACTCACTCACACAGGTCTGCGACGGTCACCTATGGCGAAGTGGCTTTAGCTGCTAGTATCCGAATATCATGGGGGCGGAACCAGGCAGAGCTCCAATGGAAGGAGCACCAATGACGTGCCCCAGATGTTAGAAACCCCGGTGCCTGGCGCTTTTGCTGACTGGCCAATGCCTCCTGACAGAGAGGGGATCATGAATAATCATCTGAATATTAGAAACATTGGACTGCCATGTGGTAGATGACGTTCAGACATGCGTAATATTAATGCCTGTGTATGCTAGTTAGCAGCATTATTGTGCAGTCTTCGTGCCGAAGCCATTCCAATCATTCATTTTGTCTGCGAATTTAGTTAACAAAATTTCAATTGGCTAATCTTTAAAAAACCTACTAATTATCCTGCGATTAAATCTGTACGATCGGTCGGGTTATTTGCCCCCTGCTAGCCATGCGAAAAGACCCGAAGAATAACTTTCAATATCATTATTGTATTTCTGCCTTAACATAGCCGCGGCACATTTAGCTACGAGCGCAATTGATGTGATTGTCAGGGAAAACGTTAAACATGCATATAAAACATGTAAATTTTGCTTGGTAACCTCAATTTAATATAGGGATAGGGTAGAGAGTTAAAAATCGTGCCTCCTTGGTTTTGAGGATAGCACAAAACGCTGCCTTCTCCATAATATCTTTTGGAAGCAGGTATAAGTTATACGGTACACAAATCGATTTCGGAAAAATATCAGTCATACGATTTGAAACAATGAGGTATAGTCTTATTGCTTGGGAACAGGATTAACCGCAAAAAGTATGCATATACTCCTTGGCAGGGTTCCATGTGGAACGAGTGGCTTAAGGAGATGATGTATACTGAAATTATTTGCAGATCAAAAAAGGAATAAATATCCATCGGCCAATCGGATTGATAATCAACAAAGCAAAATTGTATGAAGTGGTACCGTTTAATATATAGGCATCTAAACGCCGAATGAAAACAATTTTAATGGATACAACTACAAAACCAGAATTACTTTTTAGTTGTTTTTCAAAATGATAGTTGGACAATAATCCTACATTAATATTTAGGATTTCCTTTTCACCAACTACAAAGCATATTTTTCTAATATTGACTATTGCAATTCTACATCCCGGCTATAAATTCGCAAACCAAATGAAATGTCGAGCCCACATTCATTCTGAAGTTAAAAGCAAGAATTCAGCACCTCCGGCTTACAAATATGTGATCGTCTGGAGTTACTATTTCCATATGTTTCCTATCAACACATCTAGGCCTGCACTTTTCTAGTGTCCTTAAATACTATTATTCTGGAAACTGCACCTTCAGTATTTGATAACTTCTTTTATTACAGCGCTTAGTATTTTGATTTTTGTTGTTCTCGTTATATTCGATTATACTCAATTTATCTACGTTATTGTTTTTAGTGTAACTTGACTTGTCATTCATTTCAAATTTTGTTTTTTAGCTATCCCACTTATTTATATTTGTACATATCTTACATATCGCAATGAGTATATACCACCTTCGTGGCAGCATTGCACGCCTTCCCAACAACAGAAATTTCGTAAGCTAAAGCGCACACGCCTCTCTTCGTCTGCACATTGTTACTAATTGCTGTTGTGTAACATGTATCAATCGACTATAACATTGTGCCACCTATTTTATTTTTATTTGCGACATTTAGTTTGTTATAATATTACGATTAGTGTGTCGATTTCCCCTAACCTAGTTGTTGAGCACAGTGTTTTATATGTCTGACAATCTTCCGTGAGGACATGTTTTCCGTAAAAAGCTGACGGTTAAGTCAATAATGTGAATGGATCACTTTGTGATATTTATCGGTGCTCTTATCTCATACAACTGCACTCCACGATCGAAAGGGTGCGTCTCGAAATTTCGAAAAACAATTTCGATTGTGGCTACAGTTTGCTCTGAAGCAAACATACGCTATTGCAATCACTGGAACCGCATAAAATTAAAGAGATTTGAGCTTCTTCGCACTGATATTTTTCCTTATAATCTACAAGAGACTGGCACTATATATTTACCTGCTCCAAAATATATGTGACGTATGCTAGGGACTACATTGGGCTCAAACTTGTACACCGTGTTCAGAGCCATCAACATGGCTTTTACAGAACATATAGAGAAAGTTGCAATAGTAATATTACTAAAACATTCAGCTCGCATTCAAACTTTTCATCCTAATCCATACTTTAACCATTTCATATATGGTAAATGTGTTACCCGCGCGTAAGTCTGTAGTGGCCGGTCGCAAACAAATCGGTACGCTCCCAGGCCAGTTAGATCCGTTTCCCTAGTCATATATGATGGTTAATTTCCTCTATTGTATAGCTCATAATGAAATGTGGTTGCGCATAACCCTTTTATATATTGTTGCATTTTATGGCAATTATTCGTTGGTTCTATAATAACTTCTCCCTTGCGTTTTGTTTCTGCGGTCGTCAAACCAGTTTAATTTGTTCCTTTCGTCAAGTAAGTATTTTTATCTATGCTTTGGTGTGTAATTCATAATATTATCAATTCATAATTACCTTATCAACAATACATACTAGTTTTTGTAGTTGATGCGATTCTCTATTACTAGGTTTCGCTCTTATCTAGTGTTATCGGTTTGCTGAAATGGCTAAGCTAACTTCCTGTGCTAGCAGTTCCAAAATGTTGATAATAACTCATATGGTTACATGCAGTTTTAGCGGAATAAACTACCCTATTTCGTGTACCGATTTAACTGTAGACCAATATATTCTTCGGTATGCTATCCTGAATTATTTTGTCTGAGTTTGTGTAAAAAGTATCAGACTAAAGTGTGACACTGCATTCGATATAACTCACGAGAAAGTAAGGAGAGCGAAAATTTCCATAACGAAGATCTCCGTGTGGTAATCCCCTGCGTCAGCAACTGAGCCACCCCGATTTTGGGAGAAGCCTACTTGCTAGCCCTCTGCGAGTTCTCCGTGATGATGTTAGGCCGTTTCTACAGACACATCAGTTCTGTCTGTTTCTGTGCTGCCTCCGACAAACAATAGCAAGCCGGTGTGCAACAACACAAGCAAAGGAAGCAAATGTCGGGCACAACGAAAGATGAAGTAGTACGCAACTGCTAGCGACCAGCGCCGCTGCAACATTCTGCCATTTTAAGCACCTGAGTCATAAGATACAACTGTTTAAGCAATATGATAACCCGATTTCAAATTACAACAGATCATGTTTGATAAGATCCTCGACGTGGGTAAACAGGGATTTAAAGTTAAAACTAATCACTCTTCTATAGAAAATATTGGGGAGAGTAAGATTCAGCTAATACCAGTCAGCTTTGTAGATGACGCAAGCCTGAGAGAGGTACGATCCTGTGTCGGTAGGATAAAATATGTCGAAGTTCCATAGTAATCCATATTTGATCCATCGAATCGAGCAAAACTGAAATCCGCTATCATTCAGCTGAAGCAGCTTAAATATAGCGAACATGGTAACCAACGCATTGCAAAGCATCGAGTAATTCCCGTGTCCTTCAAACCCAAAACTACTGGTCGAATCGCTTCACGTACTTCCGGCGTTTTTAACTGGGACTTGCGTGTAGCCTACATTAATGTTTTAGTTTATTGAACAAACGTGATAATATTGATCACATCATCGCTGCTCGTCTTCCGTACGTATTATGACTGGTCGAAACTTGGTTAAACCTTAGGTCACTACCAAGAAATTCTAAATTAGTGGCTGCTCGAGGTTCCGGTGCGACAAATTATCAAGCGAGCACGGTGGCGTGTTGCAATTTATTCGGTCTTCGTTGTGTAGGAGGCTGGCACACTCGTACAGCTGCGAAGGCTATCTTCGCCTGAGAGAGAGTGAATCGTTTGTGGGTGCTGCTTCTCGCAGTCCACGAAATCAAAGTCTGTATAAGTTTCCCTATATAAGAAAATAGAAAAAACGACTGCGCTTTTAACTTTGGGTTATCTTAAATTTCCTTGTATACCGCGGTCTAAGGCTGAAGTTATATTTGAACAATCTGAAATCAAGGCGCAATTTGCGGTGATGGTATTCAAGACGGGGGCAACACAACACGTCTATCAACCCAAGCGGGTTACACCGCATTCCGCTCCATCACGCTAGGAACTATTAGTAACTAGTTGCGAGCAACGTGTACATATAATTAAGGTTATGGAGCCTTTGGCAAATAGAGACAACTCGATGGTCTTAGCAAAAATGTAGCTGCCGCTGCCCTACTCGCGTACATTGATGGGGGCCAATTTTATTCCTGATTCACATAAAGGAATTGCCTCAGATTTTTCGGTCGCCTTTTAAAATGTTTGCAAAAGACTTGAAGCTTGTTTGGGTTCTTGCTTCTTCTAAAGACTGTGAATTTCAACAGCAAGACGTAGACCGCTTATCCCGGAGGTCTGCGGAGGATGACCTACCAGTCAACCCAGCAAAGTTCTGGTTTATAAGCTTTGCAACGGGTGTTAATAGACGTGCCAACACACTGTCCGGCCACGCGTTGTATCGCACCAGTTCCGTCAAGTATCTCGGCGTACTTTGACCATGTTACCTGAACTGTCAACAACACGATTGTAATGTACGTAAAAGGATAACCTCTGACTTGGGCAATTTGACGCAGCTTCTGCAAATGGTATGAAGATATTGCCACTACTCTTTATTCTTCCATGATAAGAGCTGTACTTAAGTATGACTTACCCAGCTATTATCCGATTACAATACGTATGAAGCAGAGACTGGAATGGTTCCATCATGTAAGTAGCTGTCACTTTCCAACTTAACTGTGTGTGTCCCCCAAAGACCGGTGAAGGCGACGAGGGCTTTATACCTTGTCATTTCGTCGGCTCGGAGTTTATCTCATAATCACTCGATGTATATTGCACTTGAGCCGTTTCCCTATGTTGAGGCAGCTGCTGCACTTTGGCGCACCAAATGAACAGAAGCAGACTTCGGTACAAAATGTGGCACTGAATGTTAAGCGCATCAATCACCCTCTATTCGTCGATTGTCGAGTGGCGAAATATTGGATCACGTTGCCGGAGCGCTGGTCGAGTCGAAATCGGTGTCAGAATTTAAGAGATTCCTCGATGTGCCATTTTCGTACTATAAGTATTGTGCACGCATTGGACAAGGAAAAATTGCAATGCAGCTGAAATATGCCGCCATCAAACAGGAGTCAGTGACGTGATTACTCAGGTGTTCCCGATCCACTTAAAATGAAGCAATACAGCGTGCTACCTCGCTCTGTTATCTGTATTCAGTATTGAACAATTCGCCTCGCTTGGGTTTACTGATTGGCTTAATATATTTAAATAACATCTTCAGAAAAATACCCCAGCAACAGTCAACAAGAAGACACGTGAAAAGGAAACGAACATGTAAAATGTAAACAAAAGCTAAATGACGCATCTCCTTACTGCGAAAAGTCCGACGTTTTGGTTGATTAATTTTGCACACTGTGATCATTAATTCAAAACAAATCGCCATTTGTAACTTAGACATACCTCAATGTAATTTGCAGACAGGTTCTCAGCCACAAACAAAATGAAAACAAGTTGATATTTAAGCTTATTTTGCGGAGCATTGCAAACCTTTATGGATGCCTGACGTGCAAACTCAAAGTATGAAAAGCAAAACTATGGTAACGCATATATTTGGGGGTTACTTTTAAGTTTACATTATCTGAAGGGCTTAGTATATGCAACCTAGACACAAGCTATTTTTAACGGATGAGCAAAGGAGATCAAATAACACGTTGGAATTGCAGTGTAAATGAGAAGATGGTAAAATTTTCGTATTTGTGGAGTTATACTTTTTTTACGCAAATACACAGTTTCGTCACTGTAAAAAATTAGCGCCAATGTAATTCTTGCTACAGTGCTTCAAAATATTGCTATGCCTACTTTTTGCAATATTTCCTAACAAAATATGGTAAATCCGCTTACAAATAAAATACCACTTGCAATTACTTCCTACACTAATGTAATGTCCATTTTCGCATTGAGATATCAGGGACATTTCGACACAAAGGAAAACAATTATTCCTTTCTTAATCTTTCTAACTAATTAAAGTTCGGTGTATTTTCATCACATGATATATAATATGAGTTCAAGAGCGTTTTTATCACATCCTTCTTTTAAGTTGCATTAAAATTGTATTACTGTTTCACCTATGTGTTATTTTGCTTGCATTTTCAGATGGATATTTGGGTTTACTAAAGTATGTGTATAGTAAATTTTTATAAAAATGGACTTGGTTAGGCTTTATTTTGCGAAGCTGTTATATATGAATCGGTTGGGCTATTCATCAGTGCATATGCGATAATGGGGTTGAATATCCTAGAAAACGCTAGGTAAATGAACGTTACACTCGCTCTAAAATTATACGGCTTATCGTTCTGGAATTGCAGCCGGAACATTGCACGACCCTTGTAGACATAATTTAATAAAAATAAGCCAGGTGCTCATAAAACTTGATCCCAGAATACGTGCATCGCACAGCGAAGTTTTGGCTTTGTCTTCATTGTGCGAATTCGGAGCATAAATGCTGTCACCTGTAGCTAAAGTCAGTAGTTTACATTTCTACTCGGTTCTTAAGTTATTTCCCTTAATGATCAAGGAATTTATTCATTACTGTTAAAGGCTTGTGGTTTACCTTCTATTTTTCTAAAAAAAGTCTTATAGGCTAGAGAAGTTACTGTGTAAAAATGTAAAATAATAGACAGTTAACTATTCTGCTAAAATGTCATATACAGGAGGATTTGCTGAATCTGTCAAATAAATGAAGCAATCATTTGAGAAGAATTTAAGTATTATACAACTGTTGCAGTAAGCTGCATACGCTTTAATATCTCCTGGTTCACCATCCTAAACATATGCAACATTAAGTCGAACTAGTTACACCAGTTGTTTACGAAGTGCATATCGACCGGATACTGGAGGCATGCCTATAAATTATATATGTAATCAATACATATAATTCCTTAGTAATCCGAGCTAGTTAGTTTCATATTGTGCGTGAATCGGTTGTAAGTTAATATCACCAGACCTGAAATGTTCATACGGTTAATGATTTACCTATCCAACAATTCGGTCAAATCGACCTAAATTATATGGACAATTATTAGGCGAACTAAAAATTGACAAATAATATTGAAACCATGTTTAGCCAAAGTCCCTTATTTTTTAAATATAATTTGTCAACATGACCCTAAGAAAAGCTACAATCATGGAACTATATTTTACATCAAAAACCCAGGTTGGAAACATAGCTATAATTTAGGTTGTCGATTGCAAATCGTCATCATCCGTAACATGTGACGTTTTATCCCGTGACAACATGACACTGATGCCAAAAGAAGAACACGGTTCACCTAATTCTTATGGTATTCTCCGCAGCAGTTGTCAGCTATTTATATATTATGTCAGGTAACATGGTAATTATATTATAAAAAACCGTTTGAAATAGCAATTGTACTGCATGTGACGGAATGCGACAAAAATTAGCTTTTTCTTTATGCTGTCTTTACATTTTGCTGCCAAATTTCACCATGCTACAGATTTAGTGGAGAATACCATTAAATTAAATCGCCTATTTTTCCTTGAAAACTGGTCACTTGCGAAAATAGCAATTTATACCCTTATAACAGCTGTATGTATCTTCGAATATTTGGCTTTTCTTAGCAGTCTATATTCCAAACCGTGTGCGTAGCCAAACTTTATATAAATAGTTCAGAATTAACGGGTAACCGTCTAAAATCTTACGGCTATTTTCTATAGGAAGCTTTTCATCTGCAGTTTACGTCTTACTTTTGCATTGGTTGGAACCTGGTATGATAACAATCGTGACGTAATATATGCTACACACTGCAAATGCAAAATATGGAACACAAGTTAAAATCTTTGTGAAATTTAGCTGAAATGTAAGGTATTCCGCAACTGATAAACACCGAGATAGTAATATATATTAACCGCATTTCGGTCGGCACTAACGTTGAATACATTCGGCAGCATGAATGCAATCCCTGGATGAGCATGCAGCTCGTCCTTCTAACTCACAAAAGTCAGGATGTGCTAGTATCTATACGGAGGTTAACACCGACTTTCGTACTTTCGCTATAGTGAATCGTTGTACCATATTAGAATGCTGAATACTGCCATGCCTTGAATGCGCATCCGCTAGGTGCTCAGGAAGAGCGGACCGTAGCAAACAGCTTTGTTTTCGTAGTTGTTTTCAAAATGTTCGTGGTCGCATTAAAGCAACTGTAGTCTTTTAAGCTGGTAACTTACAAACCTAAAGCATTTTATTTTGTTCTAATTGTACTAGATCTGGTTGATAATACTTTCCTAAGCGTCATTATTTGACAAGGTTACGGTGAGCAAAACTGCTCTAAATGAACCCATGATCCATGCAACCAGTATTAAGCCGATTTGAGGCATATATCTTAAACGTTTAAATCTGCTGTTCATTGTTGTACAGCTGAAACTATGAGCACAGGAAGTATTTCAACAGCAACTACTAATCTTGTCATTCCTGGAATATACATGCGAATGATACGAACCAAATGTAGAACAATCTGTCAGTGATGGATAATTTCGTAAGTTGTGGAACATTTCGCTCAATGTGATTAGGCTTGTGATACATAGTTTAAGGACAATGCGAAATCCTTTTGCATTCTAGTAGTATAATAATACGATCCGTTAGATTAATTACCATGTGCTATATTTAATGGATGCACATCCCAAGATAAATTTCAGTGTCAGCAATTGGCCCATTTTAATCATCAGAGGCGTGATATCATGCTCAGTATTACCTAGTATCGAGTCGTGGAAGCGAGTGCGAATTCGTGATTATTTCCATTTGACGCACCTACGAGGCTGCGATGGCTAGGTAACGTGTTGCGCATGCATCCAACGACTCCAGAAACGCTCCTTGTTTACGGGCTGGTGGTGTGGATGGAAGAAGATGAGAGGAAAACAAGCGATGACTGGAACGAGACGGATGAACTCCCTCGATTTGTAGTTGACATCGGTTGTTGTATTAAGACTAACTGTCTGGGGAACTAAAGATGAGAAAAGCGTGTGGTTAGAGAAACTCGCTTACAAGATGAAGCACCAATCTCATTGGCGTTTGTGTTGTGTGTCCTTTGTCATTGCTTTTCCGTTAAGCTTCCCCCTTCAACGACCATCACATTCTTAATATTAGCAACGTTACATTGTAATAGCTTTAAGGACAACATTGTTTAATTTCTCGCTATTTGTATTGTGGCACATGAGCTGCGGTGTGTTTATCAGCCTCAACTAACGTGTATGCATAATGTTGATGCGCTCGGCTCGATCATAGAAGAGAGTGCTTATCCAACGGGCTCAGACTCTCTTAGCGAAATCGAAAAAAATATTAAACGAAACCATGCGAAGTCACTGCAATGCTTTCGCGGACTAAGCTTTGACATATTGTTCTCCATTTTATACTGCTGTCTGACCTGAACACCTTACATTGACAACATAGATAATTCAACTCGATAAGACACCTTTCGCCTAAATTATTACATGCCAGATATGTTGTGAATCATCAAAATTTTGACAGCTTGGCCCATTGTCAGAGGTACCGAGACAATCCTACATATTAGTAAGTTAAAACCCGTAGCTTAGATATTAATGATTAGATATTCTGCCGGGTAAACTATTTATTGGATAAACGGTTTGAGGTAACAAACAACAGTCCCAAAACGTAAGCTAATATTTAACTTGTCCACTTCGTCGTAGTTGTTAAACACCTCTTCTAGTTTTGGCAGTTCTGCGTTCCTTAATTTCGGTGCATAGAAAGGAATACTCACGCGCATATTTACGCTCAACTTTGGTGCGCCTTAACTGCACAGGCCTCTTAAAATATGCCGTTTCTTGAATAATATACTGCAACTTATGATGCTCAGTTAAACGACGTCTGCGGAATTATGAAACCATGTTTCGTTTCTCTTTCTTTTATTATGTATATGGGATTATGAACTTGCTTGAATGTAAGTACGAGGATAGAGCAATAATTTTCTGGATAAAAAGCGCGTACCATTATTTACAACAAAATAAACATTTGTATATATCAAAGTACCCCTGCCAGTATTCATTCACATTTGCATGCTTTCATAAGATTTGGAGAAGTAGCTGCACCAATGAAGCAGCTCGATACATTTCTCTACTACAGTTTTTCTAATCTTAGCACTTTCTAGTCATCCTACGCTTGACGTTTAGGAATGCTTAAAAGCCACATTAAGCAAAAGATGAAATGTAGGGGTGTGGACCAAACATATAAATGCGTTTGCTAGCCAGGAAACCTATGAGGATAAGCAACCTTTGTGCAAGTGCATTTCCGTGGCGCTGCAAGTTACGTTGTGCTCTAGACCTTAAACGACGTCTGTCTACAGGTTTTAGAACTTGTGGAGTAGATCTTGTGGCATATAAGCGTCTGGTATTCGTGCTTCGCCATACTTGGGTACAGTAGTCACATATCTACTTTGACAACGAACACACCTAACATCTGCTTGGTCATATTGCCTTCATGCCGGAATTCCTAATGTGGCGCTTCACCAACCACCTTCCACCAAACCGATTTTTGCTTTATTTCTAGATCATAATTGTATACCCAAGTCTCAACAGCCCTGTGGATTTTCCAATGAGCTTTGGAAAGTCCACCATCAAAACTGGCAAGTCTAGATACATTTCGGTCCCAATAAGCTGTTGGATTACCTAGCGCGTACAATATATTCTGAGGCCAAAGTTCTCATGTAGGATAGTGCGGATTGATCCCGATGAGATCCTGATGGCCTTTACCACCGTCCTTTTCCGGCATTACTTGTACAAAAGCATTCTTGTCCGCATTGGTGGACAGACCGACTACACAGTGCCTGTCAGGCCTGGTTTCCGAAATCTCCTCAAGCACGTTGGATGTTGAAGGCGCATAACTGCTAAAAACAGCACGCAATTACCCAAAACTATAGTGCGGCTTTTAAATACATGAATAGCTGTAAAAATTAAACCGCCCTCAGTGGCATTAACTGCGATTCACAATTGCAGTCAAAGTATTGCGACTATTTTAAATGTTGAGCTATGCCTGGCTGCTGCTATAGGTTGCTGTAAAGTAAAAACAGTGAAAATGTTTATAATGGACTATACATCACATTTTTCTTGCAAGGTCAACTGCACATAATATTGTATGCCGCACTCGGATGCATATTTGTCTTCTAGATTGACAACATTCGTAAAAGTTAACATTCTAAAAGCTTATGAACTATGTGCGAGTGTAATTTTTCTAAAGATCGCTAAAATATGCTTTTTATCGATATCAATAACTAACATTTTGTAACTTTAGTTGTCATGATACAAAGCTACGAAATGTATCAAGAGACAGATGAGAAGACGCTGGGTAATACATGGGCAACACATGACCAAACCGCACGAACGATAACGGAGTAGTTGAGGAAATATTACAAAGTAAAACGTTCATTTTACTACTGTGTAAGCCATGGTTTTCGTAACATGCAACCCAATCCTTCATGCGTCTTTCGATCAACAGATGTGCAAATATATTTGCTACTCACAATTTCCCGCATCCTTTCAGTCACGTTTGCTCGGGTTAAAGTCCCAAACTTATAGAAGCTGTCAGCCACCTGCACATAACTTAGGTCTGATCGCACGTGTTACATAAGAGTTTTAAGAATAATAAGCACATCAGAGTTAGATTTCAGCTTAAAACAATCCAACTACATTTCACATCAAACAACGTGTCAGACCCTGGTATTCCAGACTGCCTAATCCCAAGTACCGACAAATCGGCAGAAAGACTCAATTTTTTGGCTGGAGTAATCTTTGCGATTTTTCTCGTCAATTGTTCCACTACATTCGTTTGCCGTGTGTTGTTTTGGAGAGCCAGGAAAGCTGCATCAGATTTCGATAGTTTGCTCGTTTACAAAAATGGAAATAGGAACGATATCGGCAAACTAATATCGTAACCTTCATTAGCTCAGTGTGTGGAAATGTCATCAATTGGGTCTATGTAGAGAAAGGTACATCTATTTGATACGAAGTACTATCACAAACATATCATTTGCACTGTTTCCTCGTAACCAATATATGTCCCGGGTTGATCCCTTGAAACAACGAAACTACATATTAATATAAACCACAGGTTTCGTGGCTGCGAAGCGAAGCATATATTTAGAGCAAGCAGCAATTAAATAGAACAATGGGACATTCGTTCACTAGCCGCAAATTCGCCATAAAATACCAATTACCGTAGGTTGATCAACATGCAAATTTTTAGAGTATACTTAAAAGCGTAATCAACATGGGATGAACATTTGAAGGGATTATCGGGTTATTAAGAAAAATATATACCAATGCTTCTGATCTCTATTATATGGGAAATATAATAATAGCGAATAATGATTGCCTTTATCGTCGCCTAAACATATTTACCAGTTCCTGTTATACGGATAATGTGATAAAGCATCAAGCTGCCTACAAGCAATAACTTGTTGCAACATCTGTGGGAGATCTAAGGTTTTCATGTGATTTTGATTGATGCAATGGCATGCCTATTACTCAACTAAAGTTCATGTGTGGATCAAAGGCTTAACTTGAATTGCCATGCACAGCTGAAGCAGTCACATTTCTAGGGCACTTCTCTTTAGATAGGCATGGAAATAATATAACTATGGAAATTGTTCCGTGCACCTCTAGTCCAGATTTCCGTCCGTTCGCTTTATATACAATAACTGACGCGGACTGCGGTGGGCTTTTACCAAATAACTTTAATCTAGACATCGGCATGAATGGTAAACGATGGGTTCACGTAGTCTTTGCAAGCTATGGAGTTGACTCTGATTCAGTCTTCTTTGACATCGGACAATTGTATGTTCCGTATCAACGAGATCATGTATATGACAACTGCAGATAGTGAAAAGAAAATTCAATTTTAGAAAATTTGATGGAATAACTAGTAGGAACAATCCTAACCTTAGAGATTCTGTTACTGCACATGTAGTTTGCCATTGGTCCAAAGGAATGGATGAATTATCTTTACTTCATAAATTGGTGATATTTACAGATGTACAACAGGTGTGCTTCCCCAACTGCTATGACCATAAGTTCACAGATGGTCCCTACGGTTAATTGCCTCACACATCCACGAAGACATAATGCCGTAATGGAAGCTGTTATTTGCAAGCAATAGTAAGCAATGCATGCAGTCCATTTTTTACAAATCCGCCGATCTAATAGCAAGACCCTACTGAATTAGCCGTGGTTGTATCTCTAACCAACTAGTATAATAATTATGTTGTTATTCCTAATAAATATTCTGTGAAAAGCTTAGTGTATATATACATATATATATATGTGATTGTTACTTCTTAGTTTGGTAAACCACCGTAGACTATTCACTCGTTACTTGAACGGTTTTGAAACCGACCATGTCGTTAAAACTTAGCGACCGTAGCTGAGCGCTGTGAATGTCCATAATTTCGGTAAACGGTTTTCGACCTATTCATTAAGACAAATAAAATAATTATCACATTTAGTTTAATTTTCCCATAGTTTTGTAAGCGGTTTTGGAACAATATATTGGCATCGTGGTTCGCATTCAGCGTGTCCGGCTAAGATAAGCATTGACAAAGGCAAAAAGGTAATTTTGCCACTTTTTTGCCTTTTTCACACAATATAGGTTAGCCTAATAGCTGGCATGTGTTAACATTATTACGATAATATTGTTCTGTATTACAGAATGTTTGAGGTGATACTAAACAACTTATTATCTTGAGATTATATCGCATTTTACCTCGGTTTGGGAGACATTAATGACGTAACTCAGTATCCCTTATTTAGACCAAAATTCCGGAGAATCTGCTGCAGCCTTAGGAATTGCTATATCATATGCACTAGGAGATGTGTATAGATTGACGACTCCTCCAATCAATACCAACACACAACACAACGATTTAAAATATAATCGTAAATAGACTGTTAGATTAGTAATTGAGCTGCGGAAAACATAGTCGCAATTGTTTTCTTAAGTTTCGTAGTTATACTGAATCCGGGTGATTAAGCTTCGCTTCCAAGATGGTCGACGAAACTGGTTTTAAAATTACATGACGTTTTCTTGTCACGGTATTTGAAAGTACAGTGGCTTTATTGCCTGACGTTGTTATTTAAGTTTCTTTAAAATGCTTAACCATATTTTGCGCAGTATGTCTGGCGTTGGAAGCTGAAAATGCATCTAATATAAAATAAATAACCATGAGCTCTTCAGCGACGTACTTTCAAAAGCACGTTACTGTTCGCCAGTCACCACAACACTGGAGCAGTTTTGGCGCGTCGCAGAGAAATCCACGGAGACAATACACATATTAATATGCTGCTTTGAATGAGATTTTTTGCTATTTTACCTTGTTCACTTAGCACCGTTATCCACATATGGTGAATGACTTAGGATCGTTTACCGCTATCGATCAGTATTTATATGTGTATAAGCTTTATCAAATCGTACGGGTAATTCGTTAACAAACATTTCTACTCCTATACAGATAGACGAAAGTTCAGTCAGTTATTTTTGGCATATTTATCGACTGGCTCTATTTTAATGCTGCCTTGACTAAAAAGCCAGAGGGTAAAAGGTTTCACTTTAACATCCAAAGCGAACATTTCAACGCACTGTCACTTCGAAGCTTCCAGCATGAATGGATAGCTTTAAGCGTTTTCTCGTGTTGCCAAAACTGCTAACAATTTAAATTACAGTTAAGAAACTACCGTCTATATAACTTAACGCAACAAACGCTTTCCGTATGATTTCTTATCTTGCAGTTAATGTGCTTTCGTCATATGAAACCAACGCACAGCTTGTTGTGATTCGGGACGGTTGATATCACTAACAGTTTAAAACTGGAGCAGTGTGCAATTTAGTTCCGTATATCTTAGGTTGGAAATAAAATTATTCCACTTTTAGACTTGAACGTTAAATTCACATGACCGCTCAGAGTAACATTTTTACTCTAATTAAACAATCATTTGAATTGACACATTTAAACCAATTGGGTGCAAATTGATTTATTCCGGATGAATTAAATGCCTTAGTTCTAGTGGTGATAAAATTGTTGACCACAGTTTCACCATCTTCATGGCGCTTAAAACGTTTCTGACTTAGGAACTTATCCAGATGTTTGAAAATTGTTACTCGGTAAGCCAGTGGTCAAGATAGTATGGTGGGTGAATCAACGTTTGCTAGACCAGACTGTGGGGCTTCCGCAGGTTTGTTTGTTCGACGTGCTATTGAGAGATCCCACGGAGAAGAATTGGCTCCAAAATGTCACCAGTACCGGGCACCTGTGTTTAAGTGTTCGGTGCATTTCGGCTATTGTAGACAATAATTTACCAGTGTAATTGTTTTGCATGAATTGTGAAAGTCACTCCCGACAAAAAGGTCAATATAAAAGATTTTTGGTTGCAACTTCCGCTTTTGGAAGGGTTGTGAAGCTTGATCCTGGTTCAGTTATTGAGGATTTAGTCCTCCATTAGCCAAAATGATCCATTTTTCGAAGGAAGTCGCAATCCTCTCTGGCTATTGTTTCGTTTTTAATGCTCAAATTAGTGCGGATGACAAGCTAAAACGAGGTGCTTATCGATTTTCATTCAATTCATGCGGCACCAACTTATCTAGCTTCGTCAAACTTACAACGGCCCTTAAAATTTTCAACCTGTCACATGCAGTAATGCTAATGCAGCAGCATGAAATTGAATCATTTTACGTGGATGTGATTCCACTAAATATAACTTCAATGGCCGTCCAAAACTATTATAAAACACAAGCGTCTCTTATCCTTTTCAAAGTTTCTGCAATCACCATGATAATTACATTTATTACTACTGTTAATGCTGCATTTACACCAAGTACGAATTGGCACAAGACAATTTTGAAAGCTTGTCTTCTGTCAAGTTGGCATTCAATGTCCTGAAAGGAAGTAAAAGTTGATGTCTGAACTAAACTGTCACGATATCAAGCCAGAGTTTGAAACATGCTTTCAAGTGATATGCAAGGTTCCAGCAACAAAATAAATCTCCTTTACAAGCAGAGTTGTTAAATTGAAAATATCAAAACAACCAATAAATATATTACTAACCTGAAATCCCGTGTAACAGTTATATAAAGCTCTAATGGGCTTAACTTAAGTCTCAACTTATGTGATTCTATTATATATGACATGGTACTACGGAACATTACGACCTGAGACAGCAGAGGAAAATCAAAAGCAGTTAATTGGAGTTAAAATTAGCTGGGTTTTAAATCCCGCTTTCTGAATCTTACAAAATTCCGCTGCAAAATTAGTCGTTAAATATTAAACAACATATCTATCTATGAACTAAAATTAGGGTACTACTCACAGTTAGTGTTGAAGTCCCTAGTGACGTAGGATTATTAGAGAGATGATAGAACTTTTTCACAATATCTTCACCTGGTATCGCGGTTCATACCACTATAGATGGCGAGACGATTTGGCTTCAAACCGCATATCTGACATCCATGGAGGAGCATGCATTACCCATGGGAAATAGCACTCCACAGTTGAAGCATATTCAGAGAACTCATATCGGGAAGCAACCATTCCGTTACATAACCTAACACAATAAAAGTAGCAAAGATCCTCAAGTGGACACTGAGATTTAGTTTAAAAGGTGCAGTCTGTCTGTTTGCATGTATGTGTGGAATTAGTTTGTTTTCAATACAGCTTCAATGAACGCATTCAGTGTAAACCCTTGTGGAAGGGCACTTTTTTGATCTGAAAAAATTTGTCCACTACATTTGTCCTCACAAATAACTCAGTGTCGCAATATAGCTACAAAATATCTCAACTAACATAGAAAACCACCATCTCATTTTCCCACCGTTAAACTAAATGTCCTCGCTGAATAAGACACTTTGGCGTAATGCATAATATTTTTTGTATTCCATCAGTTGACTATCATAAAATCCTCACTGATCACTAGGAAAATTTAAACATCCACCCGCGATTATCATCGTGATCTGAGTTTCTACCTTAAGTGCGCGTAGTGTATACGATATATCCATATCGTTAGACAACCACACTCTCAGTTGTAATCAGCGCGTTACTTTGATTTACCATCCCAAAACCAGCTATGTGCTTGAATAATTTACCATTTGACTGAGTTAAACTTTGTGCGATGGAACATTTTATTTATTGAAACACCCGTTCAAGACATTTGGTTGAACGACAAAATTTGTTTCATTACCATCAGAATTAATTTGATTAACTGCGACCAGTAAAGCAGCTACAATGTCGAGCAAATGCTTTTAACTACCAGACTGTCTGCAAGGATAACTAGCAGGCCAAGCTCAAAGACATGAATTTTGCGATTTTAAGGCACCAATAGAACAGTGCTTTTATATATTCCAGAATCCCTCCGTAAATATTTTAGTGTACTTAAGGAGCAATGATGAAATTCACTAAAAGAATGTTAGTAAAATAATTCCTAAAAATCAAGTTGAACCCAGTTGGAGTGACAAACTTTGTCATATGTGGCGACTGGAGATGCGCTCGAATTTGAAATTTAGGAAAACGCGTCCTGGTATTAGTGCGCTTAAATCTAAATTAGTTGCAACTCCAGAAGCTATATATTAATACGTATGGAACCATGTCAGCGAATACTGATCCATGAAATCTATGGAATTATCACTGGTACACATTTTATTGTTTTGACTCCATGTGGCATCCAATGTGGTTGCGAATACAGCCGCAGCAAACTATGAGAACATCGGAGAATGTGTACATCTCGGTTGCTTGATCGTCAGGTTACGTGTGATACCCCTCGATTTCAAATAAATATGTCTGCTTTGTGAGTGGTATGAGTTAAATTACCTTCACAATTATCCATTTTTGTCCCGTGCTAGACCGCCCAGGGTGCCCATGGATAGAGATGAACTGCTTTCTTAATGTTGCAAGCGAATCGAGAGGTAAAAATTAAGCGGTGTTTTACTTGTCGCATGTCATCTAGTAAAAATAAAAGTTTGGTTTCGCAATTGTGAATGTTTAAGAAAACTTTCTATACTATCTAGAAAATATCAGATCTAAAAGCTGTACAAATGTTTCAGGTTACGTAAATAAAAATATCAAGAAAGAAAGATTAGGAGACCGTCAAAATAATCCATGGAACAACAACAACCAACTTTTAATAGTTATTCAACTTGTATCAGTTTTATTAGATTTTGTGAATAGTAGCCTTTTAACATGACGTGAGCTAAACTCTGAAGCATTTTCTCAAAATTTGCTTAGGGACGTCTGGTTGCAAACATTCAACAGAAGTGTAATTGCATGGACAGGAGTTTGCTACTCTTACATCAATTTTGTTGACATTGAAGAAATGGGTAATGCGCCCCGGGAAATTTAACTGAAATTGTTTTACCGAGGTGAATGGGCGAAGTTGCGTATGTTTATATACTAACAACATGGAAAGCATCGATGCGTTAGATGCGTGTAATTGTGTGTTCAATACAGGAAGGATGTAAACTGGCAAATAATTTTTCGCATCTTAAACTTTTCCATATACATCCAAGCTTTGAGTAGAATGAGCAATAAAGAAAAGCAACCATTTTAACTAACAGAATTAACCTCATTTGAATTATTTCGTTTCACCAAGCGCAATGAAATGATACTTTTTGAACTCGTAAACGTTACAAAATGACTGAGAGGATGAACCAACTTAGGATCCCGACAAATTTCAATCAAGATTGCATGCAAGTGAAGTAGAGAAATATGAGCAATCATACAAGAGTAAATGAATTTATTTGAAGTGAAAAATCAAAAAGTAGAATTCAAGGTTAAGATATGTCATTTAGGGCAGCAACCGTTTTAGGCTACTGGTTCACCTCAGAAACATGTGTTGTTTGATCCATCATATCAATTGGAAAGCTATTTCATGTACAAGTAATTCATATGTTTTTCCAGGCATATCAAGAAGCTGACGTATATTGGGTGCTACACAGCCAAATATATTACTCTACGACCGATAATTAATACCATCTACCTCAGAGGAAGTTAACTTATACATGCTGTTGTAACACGAAAGTAAAATAAATAAACCTCACTCAAGTAAGATCAATATCAACTTTTCATGTAAAGTCATTTTACTCTTGGCTATTTTATAACACCATTAAATGTAGCAAAATATTTCACCAGCGTAAATTATCCTCAAAAGCTTTTAGCTTTGTCCAGCAACCGCGTCAGTCAAAGTATATAGTAAGCAATGTTAATTGGGTTATCAAAAATCTCCTTGTTTCGTAATAATTTACCAGTTTTTGGCCTTTTTCGGCTTACATTTTTGTGATTCGGTCGATTCTCAGGCAGCTGTGAGTAAAGAAATTGATCATAACAAAAGGTGTTGCCTCATTATTTGAGCAGTCGCTGACATTTATTTCATTGATTGCTGCGAGATGTTGATTACAAGCGAACCTATTGTCTCAACACAATATTGGATCTATATAAAGAAGCTGTTACTAGTATCTCCATCAGAAGAAGTGAACTTCTCCTCTGGTATTTCTAAGATATTCACATAATACTTGCTTGCGTTGCCCTTGCAACAAAATACTTCTAAGTATAGCTGTTTCACGAATAACGGCAATAAACTTTGTAAGGAAACAGACAAATGTACTTTATTAAACTTGTTATTCTTGTAATTCTATATTGTTTAATAATTTGCATCAATCTTTGCCCTGCCTTATCCTGGGTGTTAAGTAACAATTTATTGTGAAATTTTTTGCTATTTAAGCTTACCATATCTAATCACTGGCGCACGAAGTACTCTTGTCCTAAATATGGCAAGTAGCAAAATATAAGTAAATACAACTTTGTAGCCAACATAAAATAATTGTTTTAAGCGTTAGACATCCGCAGTCAAACAAAATATTCGCACGTTACATTGTTTTATTGTACAAGGAAAATTAGTAGTAACCACGTTCGCAATTTAACAACTTAAAAATGGCAGGGTAAATGGTGTAAAAGTCTGCGTGTCAGCCACATTACAAGTGCGAAGTTCATATTTGACTAATTGTGGCATGATGTTTTGAGGTGATATGCAGCGCTTTTTATAGTGCATAATAATATTTATAGCAAAAGCTACTAGTACTTTGCTTTGATTGTTTCAATATGAAAATAAAGTCATCTCTTTATTCATTTTAACTTTTGTCTCACTCCGACGCTTCTGGAGAGGCACCACGAATAAAGGAAAAACTAGGCGGACTTGCGGATCTCACCAATAGGTCGTATCCGCATCTTTTCGTTGTACCTGCGCCAACGAACGTAATATTATAAGTACGCGTTCAAGGGATTATAAAATTTCCGGATACAATATCAGAAGGTTCATTGGTCCCGCAGCAAGGTAGACGAGAGTTTTCGGAACAGAAGTAATAACGACAAAAATCTTAAACGGAAATAAAGGGGCAATCCTAGAAATTATTATATCCGCATTATTATTATAATACAGTTCTTTTTTCTAACCCGTAATTTTGCCGCCTTTAGTTGCAGCAATCAAACTTGTGTGCTTGATAAGTTTTTCTTCCTGAGTATGCGCAGGGTTCATGTAAGCTATGTGATGTTGAATAAGTCTAACAGCGTCATGTAAATATGATATACGAAAAGAAGGTGCGGACCCAAAGAATCGATGTTTAACTGTGATATAAAACATACTTTGCTGTCATGTATGTCATTAATGTGCAGAGGGTAGGGATGTGTTTCAAAACTATGGTTGTTGTTGTAAACCTCCCCTGATCTAATTAGCATATAAGCTGGTATCACTCTCTGTATCCTGCAAAACAGCGGCGCATAAGACACGCAAAATCAAAAAGCAATAATAGTGGTTTGCTGCGGTTACCCATGGGTACGAGGCTTATTTAACTGACATAAAATTGTAAGGTACTGAGTTGGGCTCATGAAACTTACGCTGATACGCAATAACGATTGGTTTAGTAAGACGAAACGGCCATTTAAAGCTATTTTGGAGACAGAGTGGTTGACTGCTTAGGATGAAGTTTCTCAATTAAAACCAATCCATCATTTAACGCATACCTAAAACTTTTCGGTAAATCTTAAACTTAGGCTTTATTCAATAAATTGGGTTCAGTCGTGGAAAAAATTTGAATGTTTGCGATTTAGTTACCAAAAATCGTCGAACTGCTTGGTGTCAGTTTCTCTTTATCGTCGTATAATATGGTTTTTGTTAGCAATATGAGAGTTTCGCAATTTTGTAACGGCCATACATTATTTAAATTTGGTCTGATGTATTTAGCTCCCTCTGTACATAATTTCGTTCTGGTTACTTATGGTCATTTACGCTTCATATAATATATTCTAGCATATTCAATGAAAATGGTCTTTGATTTTTGATTCGGGAACTAGGTTTCCTCAGAGTAGTTGAGCAACGCAGTAACTAGCAGAAGTGTACATTTTCTTATCAGGAGCTGCGATAAGAAAGAACCAAGAGGCATTGCATAAAATAAGACAAGGCATTTTAATTAAATAATAGCAGTTGGAAAGTACCGAAACGCAGAGACCAGTGAAGACAGTATTGACTCGCGTGGTCGCTCGCGACTCAACCAAAGGTGTCAAACTTGAAATCGCATAGAGTTAGTTTTGTATAGCAATTTTATTAGGTAACGAGCCAAATCGTACATCTATAAAACCACTGCGCGCGTGCAAACATGTGAATAACACGCAGTGGAATCTTAGGTTTTATGTGGCTGTTAACATCATCTAAATAACACCCATAGATTTCAGTTACAAGGTTTCTTAAGTTAAGCACACACTAAACGGTTAAAGTAAGGATCCTGAGATATCCGAAGCGGAGATAAATAATGGACAATGGTGAAATACTACTATGCCACAGCGCAAGCTCTTGCCTTCAAGCTATCGCATGCTGCAAGCGATTTTATAATACTTGGGTGTATTTGACTCAACAGTGTAGCTTAAGTGCATAGGATTATAGCACTTTTAATAATCCATCAAAACACCTATTATGGTAAATTTACTAGCCATGTGAAGAACAAGGATATACCATCATCTGTTGCAATATGCAAACCTGGTGTAACCAATATCCGTACTACTGACGTGGCATTTACTTTCACCGTGAACGCTCTCTACTAAACGATCGTTTTTTGTACGATATGCTGCCAAAGTATCAGGTTTGTATAATTATTTTGACGTATTATTTAGCTGAAAATTCTCATTGTCACTAGGATAATTTAAACATACTACCAAATTGAAAATTTATTTGAGACACCGCGCTTAACTCGCAGATTGCTGCCTTTTTCCCAACTATCATGAAATGTTAGCCAAATCAACTAGATAAAGAGTCTTACAATTCATGCTGTCAATATGCGGCCGTTTTTTAAAGTTGTGTGGCGGATTACATAACAAAGGTTTGTGCATTCCTTACCCATTCTGTTTTTGACATTAACTACTTCCCATATTTATATTACTATTTTATTCACACTTCCGTCGAATAGTGAAAAATGATTAAAATGCATACATTTGTGTGCATAAGGTTTTCCTTGACTTCGCTGTACTTGAAACACCGCGTTTAAGATAAAGCCTTTTTACCAGAACATGATATTATTTAAATCATAAAAGCCACAGCTAGTTTTTACAACAAGTACCGTTCGACATTTAGCCAATAAACCACGGGAGTTTCATCGTCAGTTAACTTACCAAATGCGGTACAATTATCTCATGGATAGACTTGCACACGGCACTGAGCGAAGCCTCTAATCATGAAAATAAATTAGGATAAAGATACAAGGGCAATTTACTCAGTGACGCTAACATTACTATCATTGAAATTTAGGTAGTCTGTGTTTAACTATTTTATGCTATTTTAATTTTCAATAGAGCTGTAATATTCCATACATATGCACTATGCACTATTGATGACACGGTACTCCCATTTCATCTACTGCACCGTTTCGTAATAAAACCTAATTTTTGTGTTTTAATCAATGGTATGTGTAATTGTAAATCGTGCCACATTCAATTCATTTCAGTTCATATTTTTAACCTCATGTTTTCATTATTATACTCTTAACATCGCTGTTAATGCCATAATTCTCCACAGTCGACCACAAGTAGCGCATTTATTATTATGCTGGTATGTATTCCTATGGGTACTGGAAGTTGTTACATGGTATTTTACCCCAGTCGTATTCATTGCAGCCGTCACATTTTTTAGGTTTATAGCTAAAATAAGCAATATTATGAAAAATCCTTGCAACATTAATCAAATTTTGTGACTCATCGTCACAAATACACGATATTAAAGTCAATAAATGACCAATTATTTACTGTATTACGAGTGGCTTATTATTCAAACAACTACATAATTACCCCAGTAAAACCCTGCCGCAATATAATCAAACATTCCTTAAAAAACATGTCACTGGTTAGTAATTTACTTGCTTTACAATTTAATGCGTATCATGAAAAATAAGCTGCTATACGATATCACCGGGCTCATAGTGTATGATGCCAGTACGTAATCGTTCACTGAATTGTGTGATAGCAACATATATGTTCTGTGAAATGTCGAATTGCTACGAAGTTTTGGTCTATATTAAGCCGTTTAGTGGACTGTCTTAAAAGTTTACCAATAGCTGATAGATTCCCAAGTAATTGGAAATAGATGCTGATCTGGAACCAGAAAATGTTACGGATATCTGAGATCGCTGCATGGCATTTTCAAGTGATACGGTGGCTTTAACTAGTGGGAGTCACCGAATGGTAATATGCAGTATGTTACAATGACATGTAATTTCAACCGGCCATAAAAGAAATGTGCTTGGGCCTAGATTTACACAACGAAATTTCCTTATTATCTTCGCAAATTCGGAATGGGCATGATAGCTAAATTCTTCGGTTTAATCTTCTGTTCCTAACTCGGGCGATTGGAAAGTAGGCAGGCGAGCCGTATGCTAGTATTTATCTCATGATGGAAAAGAAAAGACACGTATTAATATCTTTCGACCAAATACAAACCTGCGTGTTATCTTCAAAAGCAAGCATTGTCCGTTACCATATAGCCAGATTTTATTGCCTATGCAATGCAAACATATCCGCGAGTGATCACTTAGGTTCTTCCGCGTCAATGGTGCAGGGTTAGTCGCCAATACCTAATCATATGCTATTGAATACCCACAATTTTTTGTCAATTTGGCCGTTACCATGTTGCCTAAAATCATTCATTTTTATTTTTAGCTATGGAATATTTCTTTGTTTTGCAAGATTACGTTGTCAGATAGGTTGTGCAAACAACTTCATTGGTGTCTGAGACTATCTATTCCCTCCAACCTTGAATATAAACACATGATATCGCAGGAACCACGATCAGTTGGCAATAAATAAAAGTTTCCCAATCAATAGAAAGAAATTTTTCAGTCAATATTACAGGAAGATTTTCGTTCTAAATGGATAAAATACCAAAGGTTTAGTTCAGATTTTTAGAACGATTGTTTGATCCATCGAAGAGAGTACATTCTTATATATTTCACCCATTTAAAAACTTAAACTTTTTATTTGTAACCCTTTGGTAAAGTTACATTTGTTGATGTAAAATGCGGAAACTGCACCCATTTAGATAAACAAAGACTCTACTGACTTGACTTGACCTAAATGCGGAGGCGAAATTCTGCTGCCCACATGGTATGGAGGTTGTGCGCCGGGGCGCTAATCACTCTCCAAATCTTCAAGCGGTTTCCAAACATGACATACAGAGATGGAACAAATTGAGCTAGATCAATAATGTGTATTAGGAACGGAGATTGTAAGTTCAACCTGCTCTGCGTTACTCCGATATTACAAGGATACCTGTAGGTAAGCTGGCCAGCGACCTGTGCAATCCACTTTGACTGACACTAAAATCTCGAATTCAGTTGTGCAGCGATTTATTGAAACCTCACACTGTCCACTTGAGGAGTTTGCCCTATATATCATTTTGACTCCTAGCAGGAATCAGGTATCTATCAGTTCGAGGTAATTCTCCGGTCTCACCGCCTTTAGCCATGCATGCCTAGTCAGAAAGAGATACGTCATGAGCGGGCTAGCATAAACCTTGACGTTTGAACGACAATAGCTGTTTTGTGTCGAGTAACTGTTATCGAATTTCCTTAACCGTCTCCTTGCAACCGTCGCCAAAATGTCTAAAACAAATCGGCATTTATCTTGTACACTTTGTTGGGATAATCGAATTCCTACCTTACCACGAGTATTTCCAGTCGCTCGGCATTGTACCGTTACACAGTAACCTAATGAAAATTTCAGTTACTTATGGTTACATGGTAGCCAACACGGATTAAATAATCAGTGGGTAAAACCTGTCTTGGCTAGCAGATTTGTTACCGAAAATTTGGCGAGTAGCCTATGATCACTTCAAAACAATAATACAGGTTCTGGAGTTTGGACGCGCTGTTTACGCCAAGCTCGGTGCGAACAAATAGACATTTAAAAACACAGAAGTGGTGCCTTCTTGGATGAAGACTCACGATTAGTGCTGCGTGAAGTTTGTTGTTCATCCGAGCCATCTAACCATTGTAAATATATCTATCTAAATTGTATACTTCTACTATTCCTGAATTATCCAAAGAATAGTAAATTGTCTTATAATTTATGCCGTCTCAGAGCAATCCAACCCTGAAGCATGCTGAACTACTGTGGCTTGAATGGTTTCACCATCCTGCCCTTCGGTGGTAGAAAATTATAATACATTTATAATAGTCTATCAATCTTACCCAGATGCAGCCTGTGGATGAAGTCAATTCGTTTGGACTGCTGCAGTAGTTAGACCATCGTAGTCGCTTTTTCAGTATTCGTATTCTAGTTCCTACAGAATGGAATAAAGTAAAGCAAGATCTAGACTATCTATGAGTAGAGGGCGGTCGCATTCTTCTTGTGGCTCCCGAATCTGAACGACATATGTATTTGTCTAAGCTTGATTAAATCATGCATATGCAGGACCGAGGTCATCACGAATTTATTCCTGTCGTCTGCCATATATGCGTTGCTTTACTTTAAAGTAATAAATCCACAAGAACTGCTTTGAGCACACAATTTTCGAAGATAAGCTAGACTTAAGGACATCATCTCTGAGGACAAGCGTTGCTGTTACTGACCTAGTGATCATGGCGTCAGCCGATTACACTTGATATCGAGGCACACCATATCATGTTTTCTTGTTCTTATGAGTACAAACAATATTGACACATATCCTAAGTTTTCAGTGTACTGAGGAGCACCACAAAAACGGTTAAATAGCGATAAAGAAATGAGGACAAACCAAGTTGATTTGGAGATGTGACACTTATTCAGAAAACATCAAACGAGTTCAGCCTGACGGCGAATCAAGCACGACAGTTACTCATATAGTGTGGTGGCTTCTGTAGACGTTCACAATTCTTCCACGTGGAGGTGGCTCTATGCAGAGCAAGCTTTTGCCTACGGGTATTTGAAGGTCTATCGCCATGGAAGCACGAGTACAAAGTTTAATATATTTTATGGGCAATTGCCTTAGATCTCAGCCATCACTGTGTGAACATTACTACAACTTGTCATTAATAAGATACAAAACTAACGAGTACATCACACTGCAAATGTTAGTTTTGACTGCACTTGGGATGCAGCATAAACCGCGAGTATACGTAACATATCAACAACCTGCTTTATCTTGCTTCGTGGAATCTTGAAATGGACTCCAAAATATATAATAAGGATTTGCATTTCCACCTTCATATTTTCGTCCTCTGAGTTCAACCATGGCACACTTGAGACTTTCTATTCCCACCGTCACCTAGGTCTAGGCGACCATGGATCTTCAAACCTTTCAACTAATTTAGATTGTGTAAAACATTTTCTGACTAACTTTGTCCATTAAAGTAAACTCAGTGGCCTGCTTTGTATGGCACTTACCTCTTAAATACTCGTAAACTGACGAAGTTCTATAATGCATTACCGACGTCGAATAGTCGATAGCTTAGGTTCTCAAATCTAGGTTAACGTACAACTTGGTTTCAAGATTTCAACTTCAGGCTTGTCTAACAAAAAGCGTACAACGATGGACAGCTAGTTTAAACGCGGTTATTCACTGAGGCGAAACCTATAATCGATAAACCTACGTGCTAGATCTGATTGATGTGAAGTTGACTGAGGTGGCGTGACTACAATTGTCTGTCACGCTGGTCTGTAAACATGGTAATTTAGAGTTCGGAAAATTTCTGTGTAATGCGCTCCGGTTTGTGTAGCCGCATTGTGATCACATTGCTGTCATCAGCAAGTGACATCTGACTGCTCGTATGCCACATTCGAATAAGTAGCGAATTAAGGTGTCATGCGAATTAGTTTGGCGATATTAGTCTACTAATAGTGACAATACTACACCCGTTACCATTGTCCTCACACCAATGTTGAGTTAATATATGCTATGCTGTCTAGCTCTAACTGACAGTTCGTTAGTCCTTTTCCCAATATATCTTTTTCGATACGAGGAAGAGAGAATAGGAACATATAAAGAGAGCTGAGACTCAGTTATCCTGTCTTTGAATTGCCGGGGCTCATAATGCGTTGTGGTGAGGCTTACTGGCGGAACATTAGCAAAAAACCTGCTCGCTGTTGCTATACAAAGCTTTCGGTTGTTCCGTCTCATAAATATATTCTGCTGGCTATATGTTACGCTCGAAGCTCAACTCAGCTAAAAGCTATTGTATGTGCATACCCTGCTCTCCATTTCCGTTAAGCAATGAAGGATATTTTGTGTCGGACTTGTCAGCACAATACTGGAGACTTTGATCTATTGCATGTTCTATTTTTCGTTTTGTTGCCTTGCCCAACATAGTAAGACTTATAGTACCCATTAAAGATGGACTCAAAGTGTCAACCAGTCGCTGCAAACTAGCTCTATAGTAAAACTAATGTTGCTATGGGCAGAGCTGAATTGGACCAACATCGATTCGCACCCTGTTATCCACGATACTAAATATGCTGTCTATATATGGACCACAATACACCAAGCTATCGAAGGATTAGTTCAGCTGGTTGGCCTCTAATTTGTTTATTACTATGTCTGCGAGAAAAGACATTGACCATGTACCCATGATCCGTTAAAATGTAACTTACTGCTTTTTGTCAACTAAGTAACAGTTTTCCCAGTCGATATGGTAAGTTCGCGAAGTCAAGAGGATGAAAGAGGCTGAAATTTACGGCGAGTAACAAAGATAGATAATCTTCCATATCCGCGGCCCTTCCTTATGCAATGTGGCAGGTCATGAAGTCTAGGCGTCCTTGTTCCACTCGGTCTAGTGGATTTGAACATTTCAGTCGGCGATATACTATCGTTTTTGTTAATGATTTCCAAAACCTTGTCTTTCATTTTCGACATCCATTCTACTAAATGTTATTCAGGAAGTTAAAAGGGCAAAATCATGCAGATCTATCAATCAGAACGATCCGAACTCCTTGGTCGCTCCAGACCAGTTTAAAATATCCTTGTTCTTGATTTGTTTATGAGGGTCTAGAAGTTTCCATTACAGTGGATATCTAGCACTTTATTCTGTAAAATAAGTTACGTCATGATTCTAGCGCATTTAAGGAGTTGGATAACTGGACTCGAGCCTATGAATTATCATGAGACTAAATATCCCTTATTTTGCTCTGCATTACGTGAGTTAACCTGCCAATGAACCGCAGAGGTTTAACTATACACAATCTTTATAATTTTGTTTCTTTGTAGTTTCCAAATTCCTCGGTACACAATATTTACACAGTGGAACATCTGCACTTATAGAATATAATACAAGTAATACATTTGCGTCAGGCAAAAACTAGCCTGCCTGCGACGGCGGGATTTCGAGCCAAAATGCTTACAGAGAATAAACAAGCAAGCTTTTCCGAAATGTGAAGTCGCTTTCGGCTAGCCAGTTGGGACAAACACAAGTAACTGGTGGCAACAATTGATTTAGTCAGCATTATGGCTCGTTATTAAGTGCTTCTTTTACAGCGGTACCACGTTTCTGTAATTCTTAAAGAAAATGTGAATGAAATGATGTTGAGTTTCACGAAACCGCTGAAAATGATCAATACGTCTTCCAGTGCATACATTGTAGAATGCAACTTATCACAGAACGATCATTAATGCTTTTGCCCGATTACCAACAAGCTTAATTCATTCATCGCAATGTGATTTTTTTCAATATTATGTGTAACAAAAGATAACTAATTAACTCAATTGTTTAGCACAATGCGAAAGCATAATATACAAAAGTAAAAGAAGAAAAGTTGACAAATTCCGAATCCGAAATGCAGTCAAATTGTCGTAATCTGCACTAACTAATTATAACGCACAAAGAAACGCCACTCTAAATGATATTACTGAATATAAAGGCTTTTTATATGAGTGCATAATTTGGCCGAAAATAAATCACTTTCATACCAATATAAAGACGGATTTATTTATTAAAACATACAAGAACAATACCGTTGTTGTAGTACTGGCTTTATCTCGTGGCTTTACACTAGAATATACAATATTTTCAATTGTTACCAGCGGCTAGTTATTCTGCGATTTCTCGCAAATTTGTCTTTTCTATCCACACAACCTCACGTGAAAAAATTGAGCATCATTGAAATCCGGCATTGTGATTGTTTAGGCAATCGATCCGGTAATTCGTTTTTGAGACGAATGCATTTTTGGACTGCAGCAAAGCGTGAGGACTTCTGTGTGCCTTATTGGGGTTGAGATGATGTGAATATCTATGGTTTTAATCAAGAGTAGCCTAAACGCTCATAATAAGGCATGATACGTGAAGTTTAATCAACATCTCCTCGTAAATGATGGCATCAAGATCGTATGATAACATTTAACTTAGGAAACGATATTTCTATTAGCTGGAACATGCTAATCAACTACAAAGGCGGCACACATTCCTATTTGTAAAAGTGGTTGTGCAGAGGTGCTGTTCATGTCAAAGACGGTAAAAATCCTGGATTTGAATGGGGCTAAAGAATTGCCCTCATGCCGGCTTACTCGAAAGACTGTATGTGGTACGAGAGTACCGTTTTACTAAAATGTTTGACTTTTGCTGATTATGCGGATTGTCACATACGTTTTCTTCCCAATTGGAGTGGTTACTGAAATGGATCAGATATAGACCAGGTTGTCGGATGGTTGGAATAGAACGGCAATACTCGGTAGGTGTTAAATCATCAATAGTTATAAATGGAAAGGGTTAATAAGGGTAACAGTGCGTCGAAGAGGAATTTCATATAAAATACTTGTTATTCTTTACCAAAAAACAAATAGAATAAAACCGGTTATGCTAAGATGTTGCGGAAAGTTCAGTTCTACTTTATATACCATTCCTTATACTTATCATTATTCGGATGTACTTATTTTTGGCGCCATGAATTAATAAATGTTTTAAAATAATTAGCTAACGGTGCGCATCACAGCCATTCTTTATTGTGTACACAACAATATTCGTGAGTGGATAAGTTACGAAATACCTAGAGTTTGGTACATCGTGTATATTGGAATACATTCTTTTGAAATTCACAGTATATTAATATTAGCTACAGCCTTGTACATAAAAGTTATTTAATTATGGTTTCACAACTCGTCAGCACATTTACGCACTATTTTATGACGTAAAGTATTCGGATCATGTTCAGTTGCGAGGCGGAAAATAATAAGAGGCACAGGCCAAAGTTGCAATTTGCGGGAGAGAATTTTGGTGAATAACATGTTGATTACAGTGCGTTACCGGTTCAGATGTGATCTATGAGTAATTCCCATATGTTGCATGACGATTTTGTACCTAAGGTAAATTACATACATCCTTGTGGTTGGACGGGTTCTAAGAATGTTTAGGTTTAATTATGGGTAACCGATAATTTAATGAATGAGGCAGCGGACAAGGAAATATCGCAGAAAACACATAATCAACGCATAAAGAGATTGCTGGTTGTGAAACCATTTGCTTGAAAGAATGTTTATTTCACCTCATGATAAGTACTCAAGTAACAACATGATAGTTGACATTGGGTTCACCGACGAACAATTCACGGTCGGCGAAATAGTTACCGGCACACCATCGTGTCGTATTCACCATTTTACCCAAGCTTTTGACTATATATGCTTTGCAGCACCCCGAAGAAGAGGATAATACATTATATAATGTCATGCATTAAAACCTTTGACACGCACGGGGGAAATTGACCTGCTGGAACTCCATAACGAATAGCTTGCTGGCGCCGCCTAGGTGAAGTTTGCAATGATATTTTGCAGAATGTGAGTGCAGACATCAGATCAGATACTTCCATCGTCAAAGCAAAAGGAAGTTATCTCCGCTAAGTAGAGAACGTAAATGCATATCCCTGAGAAAGTTAATATGAAGAGTTTACAAGAGCACCTAGAATTCAACAACTAAGACTGACTAAACGTGTGTGAAATTGAGCCGCGGAAAAATACTCATAAGCTCTAACCGCAAAGTCTCATTAATGCACGTTAAAAGTATTCGTAAGTTGAAGCGTAGAATGTCAACACTGGTCACGACAGACGGGCGCACGGCGATCAATTAATGTTGTATTACACGCAAATGTTCTAGAGATTAACCGGTCAAATGGTTATCCCTGTTTATGTTGTTACAGAGTCACCTTCATCAAATAAAGCATTAACTGTAGAAGCTGTGTTAAATAAGTTATGTAGTATTGAACCAACGTTCCTACAGGCAGCAGCAAGTGATTTGGCGAAATCCCTAGCTAAATTTACTACTAGATAACTCAAATTATATATATATATATATATTAGCCGTGAGAATAATTTCGGTGAGCATGGATAAGATTTTTATTTTATATCACGACCATCCAAACTAGATTCAATGATTAAAACAGTGGTAGTGCTTTATTTCTTCAAATAAAACAGTTTAACTAACCATACAGCGTAAATACAGGTGGCAAATATGGCTTAGTTTAACAAACGTTTGTTTCATATTAGCATCTGTAACGAAATTTTAAAGCTAAGTGATTCGGCAAGGTTTACGTATGAATCCTTGTATTTCCTAGACAGCTAATTGCTCATTATTATTCGGATGGCCATCGGCTTTATATGTCCTTAAATTACATTCTCTACATCACGGTTTCAAAGTGGTCACTCTTCCGTGCTCGGTAGTCATCTTTATGTGTCGTTCTTTCGTCACAGCCCGCGCAGAAGTTTTCATTAACGTAATTTCGCTGTATGTTACCAATCTACTAAACGAATTTGTAGGTTATTCAAAGTTCAAATGTAAATTTATTATGAGCTTTCAGTTCAGAACACTAAAATGTATCATAGAATTGTTTCTAAGTATTAGCGAAAGGAAGAGGGCCGGTTCGATTTCAGACTGTGGTCGCCTAATCAGATAAACTAATACTAATTGCCGGATAGGTGAACTCCATCGTTTTGTGAACTATGGCGCACTTATGACGTCATGGGAAAACCTACTCCAACCCAACATTTCTTCGGTCGCAAAATAAATTTAAACGTGTTTAGGGTGTTTAGAAAAAGCATTTTCTAGCGAGCATTTTTTTCCAAGGCTGCCCAACTTCATGTACAGGAATCACCACTGACCCTATTTAGCACTTAAGTCAATGCAGATTAAAAAATCGGTATGCACTAGCAATGTGTCACAAATACATCCAAATGTCAAAATGGTTAGAGTAATCAATCAATTACTCACTTAAAGCCTTCTATATGACATATTTTTACGTGGGATATTTGGCCTGGTTTAAAACAAACTCATATTAGATTTCATTCTGGGAGAACCACGCAGTGGTCTGTTTTCTTTAATACATAGGATATCAATTAGTCAATTGGGAACGAAACCAGTGGCAATATGGGTACCGTTCCCACCTTAGCAGTTATCTGTATCCGTTTATTTCCATATCTCTTAAGCGAAATCGCATTTGATAAAAGGCAAGTTATACCTACCTGCTAAGATCATACTAGGTTGAAATGCCTTACAGTGTGTAGGGTTTTTAGGGAGGCAGCACCAAATTTCGCTTTGGTTCATGAGCTACGATATTATTGATCAAGTTGACAAGTTAATGCGGATCGCAGTCTACATTGAGACTTCGCGCTGCAATCCAGTCACAAAACGTGTACTTTAAAATGACCCTCCAATCAGTCATTAACCGTTTTTCTAAGCGTTGCCTATCTTGACCCAGTGGTCAAGAGCAAAGGTTGCGGCTGATGCCCCAACGGTCCTGAAACTGGGAACTCTTATATCCATCTGATAAAAACGAATGCGGTCGAAATGCGCCGTGTTTGGTAGTGTCCTCAAGCGAGTAGAAAAACTTATTAATGCTTACAGTGAATTAAAGAATAGATATTATGTAAAGCGTAATATGATATCCACATGCGCGCAATCATTACTGCGGCAAATTGAGGTTAATGTGAATGTCATGCAATTCACTCCCCGTTTTAGCAATTTTCCAATGAATACAGTGTACTTCATTTGTCATAAAGGCATAAGTGTTTTCATACAAGCTTCAAAATACCAGTGACATAAGTGAACATTGCCGTTCATGCAAGTGTTCTAATTTGATCGGCTCAGTATGTGAACTTAATTAGTTATCATCACAGCTATATGTATTAGACGGTGGCCGCTGCTGTTAGCTTTGCGGCTAGGTTTCAAGACGTGGCAGTGTTTCCGCAAGATGTCTGAAAGGAATTCCTGTACGGCATGTCCTGCGGAATGTTCGCTTCCTTCATTAATCCAATAAAAAGTATTCCTTTTACCCAGTACTTACATTCTATTTACCCCGGTCTACTACCATGTACGCAATTCCGTTCTGATTCTGTGATCCAAAGGTCAATCCAGCTCTACCTTCAGGTCTAGCCAACACCACCTATTAATTTGTTTCATTACAGTAAATTCAAATTACTCATAAATTGACCCAATTTTGATGTACGCAAGTTGACTCATGACAAATCTGGTAAAACCAGTTTATTAACTGGTTTCTTACATGCTTACTTAACTACTACCTATATAACGTTGTTTTGATTTCTGTGTATAGCTTGTGTTTATTAGATTGCCACAACTGAGGGTGCACAGTGGTGCAGAAATTGTATTTAAAAGGACTGCACATAATTCATTTTTGATGTCGGTGGACGCTACGTTTAAAAATCATTCCACTCACTTACTCCATTTTGAGTATACTTGTGCTGTAGCTAAGTTTCTAAGGGTTGCGGCAAGTGTGACTAATAGTAAGCAAGATCTACTATAAGATAATGGGGTCCATCCTAGATAGCGATGACCTCTAGTGGACACTCAGATTTTCAGTTCAGCTGCAATGAAGGGTGGAATATTCCTTTACCTTTTGGATGGACTTTTATTTTGGACCTAGGGTGTACCCCTGTCATGTTATTGTTAGGTTTGCCAGGGATAAATCGCGCATATAATTCGTTGTCAAACATATGCCTTAAATGTTTGATGAAAGTTGGAAAGGTTATAACTGCCCGAATGCTTTCCGAAAGAAACAAACGTTTTGGTTCTTGAATTTAGGGAAGATTAAATGCTATTTGGTACCCCGAGGTTAAATTGAGTCCTCATACTAAAGGCCGCCTTGGAAATTCAGTATTCAGGCTTATAAGTTAATAACTATGTGCTTTCACATTTTTATACTTGCTGTCGTTGATGGGAATTCGATTAGTGTTAAATCATTCAAAAGCACGGTCTAATTCACATTGCAACGACTATTGATCTTCCTGATTGACGATCTCCGCCATATATTAATTTTAACAGCCATAGTAGAAATTCGATTATTTTTCCCGAGAAAGTTATTTGAGGTATACAGTGAATAAGCGTAGCTTTAAAACAAATTCCTGTGAAACACCGCAGTCCATTTAAATAAGATCGGGTAATAAGATTTGAACTAAACCGAAGCAGTCGCGGAAGGCGACTTACGATACGATAAAAACAGGGTTGACAATTCTGTAGGCTATTGGATTTTGTAGCAAAATATGGTAATCTAAACGGTATAAAGCATAACCAATGTCAAGATAATGATAACGGTTCCGGTACAAATTGCCGCTTTTTCGGTCCAACGGCCAAGTGCTAATTGTAGGTTGGTAATACATGACTGACGAGTCAACCTCTATTGCTTCTGAGCTATGGCGTTACATATTTACATATGGGTTATCAGAGCCTCTATTAAGATTGACTCAGGCACATTGATGTCATCAGAAGGAGAATCACAGGTGACAATTAACAAGCTCCAGACGGCTACAAACTATGAAAATCAGGCGAATGCTACAACGCTTCCAAGTGGTGTTTCCCCTGTGTACTCTTGCTCCACGGAACATTCCGGAAGATGTGGATAAAACATTACCCATCCCGTAGGATGGCTGTCGACAACAAAACTGCTTTCGATCCGTCGTCGGATGTCAGTTCAATTTAGAGGAGTATTAGATCACCGTAATTCTCTGCTTAGGTGACAGGTGACACGCATTAAATTGGCAACCTTAACCACTGCATAAAGGATATCAGTTAAGAAACGTCACTGGTTCATATTATGAAGTTTACTTGCAGTTTACAGAAATTGATGTCGATTCTACCATGTTTACTGGAATACTAACGGTACATTATGTATCCTGTTACTAACCATTTCTGCAACGCTTGCACAGGCGGACCTACCATAAAGTCGGGGAGAATGTGTGAGTACAGGTTTACCTTCGTAATGATTTTGGGTCCAACGGCTGTAAACCAAGGACTACGTTTTAAGTTGATTTGGCAGCAATCTTGTTCCAAAACACTCGCGGCGAATCCAAACTGAAATTTCGAAATAACATGTAGTGTGGAAAAGGTCCAAGACCTTAGTTTCCCAATCGAACTAGCGGTGGATTTCTCGTGTATATTTGCCATTGGTAGTGTGGAAACACTGAGTGCTGTTCAAAGTTACAGTTCAAGAAAATTTAACGCACTGCTTAGCGTCATTCCACGGCTTTCGAGCAGAAAGTATCAAGAGGAATAATTCCTACAATTACTCAAGCTTTATTTGAGTGAAGCAATTTTGGTGTTACTCAACTTTGTGGACATTTACACAAATCTTTAATTTTCCAAACATATAACATGTACAATGTTTACTAATCGGATAACCCTACATACTCTCCTAAATCACCACTAACCTGGTCTATGATGGTGCAGCGGCAGCTAGTTTACTGTTTGCCAAAAACATTTGAGATGTACCTTGCAGAATAATCAACGTAAGCTAAATTATATTTTCCTTTTGACTGCATTCGGTTTGGTTTCTCTCAATCGGTCACTACAACCCACGGTGTCGCCTGTCTTTTGATTTGCTATCAGTTAAAAATGTACCTCAATGAGTGCTTAAAAATAAGCGCGCGAAGCCGCTAGCATTTATCAGGGAGATGAAATATGCTTTATTAATGCCTACAACTCCGTTGCACATTCCGATGCGGACCGGTGCTTGCAAGGCAGATTGCTAAGACTGGAGCTTTCGATTACAATTCGACGTGAGTTGCAGACAAAATTAATACATAATATTGGAGACAATTTATCTAATTGCCTCTTTATTTAGTAGGAAAAGGCTGCGGTTATTGGTTTATCTGTCAAAAGCAAATATGTCGCTTTGTGGACCGGTTTTCGGCAAATTGCATGTATGTTTTCTCCTGGTACGGGTTCAAAACTCGAACTTGACAATAACAAATGATTCTCATGAGCTTACTGAAATTAGTTGTAGTGTTCCGACTAAAGCTGATTGAGCTGCATCCAATAAGTGTAAGGAGAAGTAGGTTCAAATTGTATTTCGGCAGTAAATCGGGTCTGAATACAAGACCAGGATGAATGTGGATGCACGAATAAAATACGCAAATGCCTTTCGTGACAAACCGCATTAGCGGTTCTCAATCTCTGAATGCTTTTTCCGTTGCGTTCTGAAATACAACTTTCCTGAACCAGTAGTCCAGAGTCGCTTAATTGGACACTGGACACAACGGATTTCAGTACGCTTAAAAGTTATTCTACTGATTTGTAACCTCAATTTTCCTCAAAAATGCCAGGAAGCTTTCCCAACAAGTAGATTAATTTGGAAAGGATCGGGGCCACAAAACTTATATTTGGCACAAGTTAAGGCCAGTAGCCTAAATTTGGAACACATTTATTCTTACATTTATAGATGCGGGCCAGTAAATCAACGTAACAAACAAGTGGCACATGATATAAGTCCATCACTGAAAACATTCTTATCTGCCAGAGCACTTAGTTGTCTTCATATTTCTTCTGTAGATTGAGGCTGCAAACGTCTCACAATCGGTTGACGAGATCAATATGGTTAACTGAACAATGGAATATTGTTACTTTGAAGAAAACCAGAGATGAGATGGTATCCTTTCTCTATATAATCACATGTTGTCTGTGCTGTTTCTGCTTTGCACTTTCCGCTGCAACAGGGATGGGCAAGCAGTTTGGATGTGAAGTCAAATGACATACATTTACTTAAACAGAATTATTCTTCCTGATATCTATGCAAAAAATGAGCTCCTCGTTCGCATGTGATTTGAGACTAGAAGGTAACAGCATATTGAAGCAAAGTTGGGGTGGGTAAACATTTGGAGGCTTGAAAGAAGGGTGGATAAAAATTGTAGCTGTAAAGGGGTAATGCGTTTGAAAAGGTCTAGCGGTATAATAAGAGTATGGAAAAGCTTGAGTAGTAGCACCCAAACTCCCATCCACCCTGCTCGATGTAGCAGGTAGGGCACCGTTTGTTACCCTCTGCAGTGGCCAGTGCATCAAGAAAATGCTTGAGAGAGCATTCATAGTATTTTGTGGACTAAAGACTGTCAGGTTTCCCGGGCATTAACGGGAGAAGGATTATGGTTGTCAACCATAGCCCTTGGTTCAAAAATCTGACCGCAAGGCAGTGGGTTTGTAAAGAGTGATCGAAACTAGTTTGGCGCGTGGTTGAATTTAAATCCTTGCTCTGACGGCACCTTTTCTGTCTGCCTTTCAGAAAGACACTCCTGCGCCATTATTGAAGAAGGACAGTAACCTGAAGCGAACAGATTACTGTAACTTTTATTTCATCCCTTCCTACCTTACTGATTCTTTCTTATAGAGCCTACGTGTTGCGTAATAGAACTTACGTCTCAATCCTTGTGGTTCTCCCTTGTCTGCATTTTACTAATGGCAACCCTGCCAGGATCAAGAGATAATGACAAAGCCAGGTAAACTGTCTGGTGGTGAAATTCAGCCGGTGACCTCCGATCCGGGGGTAAGGATTGCTTCTGCTTTGGAATCCTTGTAGGACGCTATGCAGAAGATGACAACAAATCTGACACCCGCTTCTTCCACACCCCGGTTACCCCCTCCAGAAAAGTTTTCTCCAGGCATGCCATATCTCCGATGGGAGAAACAGATGCAAATGTACGTCAAGCACTTTCCAGCCCAACAACGGGGTACAATGATCATGGGCCTGCTAGCAGGAGAGGCATTTGACAAAGTTACGGATAGTAATGTGTTAGAGTGAGAAGTTACCACGGAAACCTCTGCCCTTCGTCGCATCTTAGATCGGCCTGGTCTGCCCGATGAACTGCGCAGAGTTTTCCACGCCCGGTATCAGAGACCCTGAGAAAACGTGGAAACATTTGTTCGTGAGTTGCGGAGGATGACGGTTGATGCCTACACAGATGAAAAGCCGGAACAACAGGACGAGCGAGTGTTAGAGCAGTTGCTCGAGGGCATCCAGTCGCCCTCGGTAAAATGAGAGTTCCGTTTACGACGACCTACGTGTCTTCAGTCAGCCTTAAAAGTGGCAGAGCAATTAGAGCAAGTCCACGAGTCCATGGGCCCCCTGGAACCATGCTGCGTGCTGAATCGATACCGCCTCGCTAGATTCCAACCACCAGACCGAAGAAATTGAAATCGCGTCACGTTTCGAGGGGATTATTCGCGACCTCCAATGCAATCGTACTTCCGGTGTCCCCGCCGACCAATTCCGATTCGCGGTATTCCTCGCTACAATAACTGACGCCCAGGTGAGTGGAGCCGATTGCATTCACACTTTATACCATCCATTGTTTGTGCGTCGACCACTGATTCATCATTAGCAATAGAATTACAGAACGCAGGGGTTCCATTGATAGGTATCATCGACATAGGTGCATGTAAGAGCCTAATCAGATCTAGTTTGACTAACCAGCTAGCAGAACGTGTATACGCGCCTTGTCGCTGCCGACTAACTGTCGCCAATGGAGAATTGTTGTCCGTTCGAGGATCACTAACCACACACGTTGACGTCGCGAAACAGAGTTTCACTCAGGAGTTTATTGTTGCGGACAAAATTCCATTTGCTGTTATTGTTGGGATGGATCTGTTACGCCGGTTGAAGTGTCGATTGGATCTGGACAGGTAGTAGTAGCACCCAAACTCCCATCCACCCTGCTCGATGTAGCAGGTAGGGCACCGTTTGTTACCCTCTGCAGTGGCCAGTGCATCAAGAAAATGCTTGAGAGAGCATTCATAGTATTTTGTGGACTAAGGACTGTCAGGTTTCCCGGGCATTAACGGGAGAAGGATTATGGTTGTCAACCATAGCCCTGAGTTCAAAAATCTGACGGCAGGGCAGTGGGTTTAGCATTTGGCTACCGGGGTCCGTTTTAAGGAATAAGGAGCCACTCTTATTTCAACCCCCAACCTGGAGGACCAGGAGGCTGATTTTGTCTAGCCTCTAACCATTGAACAATCTAATATGAGTGGTACTGAAGGTGCAAATATAGTTATATCCCAACATAGCTCAGTGGATCCCCGAGGCATGCTGACCATCGTACCATGGTATATTACAGCCTCGTTAGTTGGGTTTGACCGCCGCTGCCTTCGCAGTTTGGCTCAAAGTTGGGGGGAACACCGAGTGAGCAACGAGCGTGTTCGACGCCTTGTTTGCGACACAGGAAAAGGGACTAAAAGGCTGAGCACCGTTATTTCAAGCACGAGGCTCTGATGCCTCGGCCAGGTTTTAGGCATGCCAGCCTATCGCCTCTCGTAAAGTTCCTTTATTCGCGACGGGGGTGAGGATGTAAAATGAGGAGAGGTGGCTAAGTGATGACGTGATCGAGAGAAATGAAGGCACTCACATCAAAGCCTGCCTCGGTTGCCGCATCCCACCTCCCTAACTGTGGTCCGAAAGACGATGAACACATTTGACTGGATACACTTGCTGTCATCACTAAGAGCCAACCACTTAGATGGGTTGGATTTATTCTAGAATGTAATGTCACTATTTCAGCAAATTCTGAACTCATTTACACCGCTTAAATTATGTGAGCTGCCTGTGCATTGAAGTTGCCGTAGATTACTCAGGTTCAGCTAATTCTATAGTGCCTTCCGGGCACATAGAATTTTCACATCGGACACAATCACCAAAAATTTACAGAAGATCGGGGACACGTTAAGAGCGAATGGGTATCCAGATAAATTCATCCTAAAGCATTTGAAAGAGCGCAGGATAAAACCACTGAGGATGAACGTACGGAAGAAATAATTATGCCTATTCCTTTCAAAGACCATAGTGCGGCGGATGCCCTGTTTGCTGTTGGAATGACCTATTTCGCGGCTCGCCTAAGCACAGTATTTTACAACAAGCCTTTATTCGCAAAACCATTGAAAGACAGGCTGCTTGCGGTGACTCCACCAAGGCTTGATTATCTTCACTCGTGCTTCTGTGGTGCACGATACGTGGGTCGTACCAGGAGGCGCCCATCTCACAGAATTCGCGAACATATCCCGAAGTGGTATTACAAAGGAGAAGCGAAGTGCAGTTCAGCTTCGTCTTGTATCATCTACAATGCAGTCACGCAGAGAGGGAAAAACGATTTCAGAGTCATCTAAACTACTCCTGAGCGTTACTCGCGCGGATTACGTTAACATCTCCTGTATATTGCGGATGATATTTAAATGAAGCCAGAATTGTGTGTATAAAAATAGATGGTACGTCCTTTACTTCTACCGTGGCCTACAACTTCGGCTGTGATTTCCCCTGGACATCCTTTGTCACCTTGAATGACCCTGTAATTTACTGATGTGTCCCAGTTGGAATGAAACATTCTGATCAATACGCAGCCCACTCCGGCACATTTAACACCTTATAATCATCATGTAATGTTTGAAACTGATGAGAAAAACAGAAAGGAATTCATTACTCGAATTCTGCTTCTTTGGTTCATTTTAGCTAATTCACTCAAAAGCGGTACCTGCTGGTTTACCATATATTTTGGTAGTTTGCATGAGATTCCACCTAACGCGGATTAAAATAACGGTCATAAAGTGGAGGAGATTAAATCTTATTTTGTTTGCAAACAACATGAGATATTCTGAGCATGCCAAAAACCGATCAGCGCCACTTGTTGAAATTTAACCACTTATCGTTTCAGATGCCACCAACGGGGTTTATTTAGGTACAGTGGTCGAATTGTTTGCCGATGCTTATTTTTCGCCCTGTATATAGGAAAATTATTAAAAGCAATGATTTCAGCAACAACCGGAAATGGGGTGTGCTGAACCTGGTGCCTATTCAAATTCACTTACATGCGCATGATTAGTAATTATCCAGATTTTAACCTAGGATTCCTTAAAACTTGTATTTACGTCAACTGAGTACAGAAAGTTTTAGTCATTGTAAATGTCAAATAAGCAAACTGGCCAGTAAATAATTCATCTGTGGTCTTACTAATTCTAGTAAAGGTTTCACCAACCAAGTTGTGGTTTCCTACCGTGTCTTTTGCTCATAATTCGTAAATTTTCTATTGCTTGGTACCGTTTCCCTCTCTACCATATTTGGTGCTTAATATAGCTGCCTACCTAGCTACTTGTCCTGAAAACTTTAAGGAATCCAGTTTGCACCTGCCTATCTCAGGACTGAAATATCTTTAGTCCAAAGCTACATATTCGTTTTATCATTCACCGGAGGTCTAAATTTAAATAAATGTAGTCTAAGATATATCGCATGGCTGGGGATTGTAAAAAATTTGTAAAAGATGAACATGACTGCAGACTAAAATAAACGAGTCGGGTTCTAGATGAGAAGTACCTTTACCCATTTGGTCATATTATATGAAACACAACTGTTTGATAAAATCACATGAGGGTCTAAGTGAACTATAGAATGATAGTTTAACAATAGTCTCAGACAACGTTTTCTGTCACAAAGCATTTCTAGATCAATTTAAATGACGTGGTGACTAGCATATTCTTTAATGTTTTTCAAATCACCTGGCGCAAGATTACAACATTTTAAATTTAAAGGCGTATGGAGGTAGCAACACTTCACTATCATTCCCGGAAGAAGACTGAAATTAGTTTCCTTCGAGTACAAAACTTATAATGCATTAGGAAGACAGTCAGGTAAGAGTAGCTTTCGAAATCAGTCCCGTTTACAACTACCCAATGAACGCCTCAATGATAACTATTTTCCAATAAAGTTTTCATAATCTGTATACTGACGTTTTCACCTATCTTGCCTTAGTTAATTAACCTACACTGTAGATGTGGATAAATCAATGACTGTGGTTACTATAATTCATAATTGATATGGAGACAGCTACGCATCAGTTCGACAGTCGATGTTATAGTTTGAAACACATTGGTGTTATAGTCCCTCTGACGCCTGATTGGAGGAATTTGTAAGATGACCATCACTGCAGGGTAATGCAATCTAAATATATCTAGTATGAGCATTCGTGGCCCACGTTTATCTTGTCATATTGAATGTATTATTTCTTACTGGCGTGGTTATTAAAATTTTGGGAACTTAAATGCCCTAGAACCTGGTCACCTAATCTGATATTTTAGTGACAATTTCCAATTCAGTACCTACCACTTCGATGCGCCTTAGCAGTTAACCACATGTAATCTACGTAAGATAAACTAGAATGCAGTGATAATACTATATTTGTCTATATTTATGAAATTATGTATTATTCGTATACTTTTCTGGCTTTAACAAGAATATTATCATTTTTAATAGCGTAACCACACAGGAATCACCGCAACAATAGTACCTTCGTTCAATTACGGTAAACGTTGTAGCCATTACCACAATCTTTTGGTAATCCTACTAAATCATCTGTGTTGAATAAATAAATAATTTTTCACAATCAAAACTACGTTTATCCTGTGTCCCATATTCCTAGCATAACGTACTAATATATAGGCTATCCATTTAACTTTTGAAACGCGACCCATGAAGTAGGCTTTCCATCGGATAACCGTTAAGAACTTAAGAGCAATTTGTATTCGTCACAGTGTGTTCAAGTAACCAAACCGATTCAGCAACAACCTTTGTACTCCAATGTTAAACTCGATCGTTTCTAGCGCAAAGACCGCGTAAGATATAAATACAATTTGCTTCCCCAAGTACAGCTTTCCTTGGCACACTCATTTTAGTTATTACATACCGTCACAAATATCTCCATGGTTCGACATATTGAGCGAAACTATCCTCGCATACAATTATCATAGGGATAATTTCATTTTTCTATTAGGGGTCTGCACTTTAAAAGGTTAGCAGCCGTGTCAATGCTGCCTCCTCACTAGACTAATCCCGAAAACGCAAATACAGTTGTGGGTTAAGACATGTATTCACACTAAATTTCGCGCTTTGTTTGCTCTCATTGAAGAAGAGCAATATCACACACTTTACTTGGTCAAAAATATTTGACTATATTCTAAAAGGTACCTACGCTTTACATTGCATCGTGCAACACACATCACATATACATAGCAAAATAAGAGCGGAAAGACTACATTAATTCACCAAAATAAGTAAAGTTGATCAATCTGGAAACTGTTTTCCATTCCTGATATTCATGGCATTCTAATAAATGTCAGGCAAATTGTTTTATACATTGCTTGTGTTACACCGGCTTTACCAGGCTATATATTAAAAATACCAACTAAAATTAGCTAGCTGCTGAAGATTATATTTACCTAGTGGTGTAGTATAAAACGTCTTGGTCTGTGTTGATATCGTCTGCTTGCTTTTTATTGAAGGCAACCATAATTAAGGCTATGTATTTCATCGCTGTTGTTTAACTAGGCAATAGAGTCGCATCACAAATATGAAATTTGCGACTCAACAATAAAATGTTGATGCATCGCACATTATCCTCACCATCATCAAATGAAAAATAAGTGTTTTTAATCATAAAGCCTTGTCAGGTTGGGCCAATATCATTTTGTTTTTTATCAATGAGCAAATTGTTATTTTATTTCCTTGCTTATTATTTTAAACACTTCTGCATCGTATTTTAGTTACATTCAATTAAGGATACTCTTCCTTTCCAAAAAATCTGCTCAAAAGTCAATTTTATTCGCCCTATTCTATGGCCAGTACATCAGCTTATAAATGAAATGGTAAATCAAATTTTACACATTAAATTAAAAAGCAAAAGCTTTCAAGAATCTGTTTCGCGTACCCACTTGAGACAGGAAAAACCCAACGAATCAGTATGGTGTCACGAGACCAATCTAGAGAAGCAAACAACTGGAGCTATCTACTGTATCCATAAAATACCTCTAATTGTTTATGTTCATAGATAACCGGTCGGAAAATTCTAAGAGTAACGCCGATATTTCCAACGGATTTCACATAACAAAGCAGTCCGCGAGTGTTTATAATTGTAACCGCTCGTTTTATGGTTATCTGATCTACATGTTTTACATTTATCCGTATAGTAAATATATGTTTGTAAAAGTGCATATGTATTAAAATATATACATTGGACTGCGTGCTTTTGCTGAGACACCAGAAGTGGCACGGTCACCTGAGCCGTATAGATTCCACGCGGATAACGAAACAACTAGTATATGGTTAGCTGAATACCGAAAAGCGGCACGTATGGAAACCAATGCTTCGTTACCAGGATATGATCAAAGTGAGCCTCTCACGTTCTAATCTTGATCGCAGGTAATGGGAATCGAAGGTGGTTGATTAGCGTGCATGGCGACATCGTATTAGAAGGTCAGTAGCTGAGGTGCAAGAGAAAGCCCTAGTGCATGCAGAAAAGAAACGGCAAGTGCGGAAGCGACAGGAGCCGATGGGTTGTACTCCATCGATATTGATCGTATGGCGCTGTAACACATGCGGTCGCAATTGCCTGAGTCAGGCAGGCCTATTGAGCATTTAGCGTCGTTACTCGGACCCACCACCCAAGCGACGACGGGTCCTTCACGTAACCGCATTCAATTTACTGACCGCCTGCTTGCATGCTGAATATATTTCTTTCATTTGGTGGGATGACTTTATTGTCCTAATGCTTTCTTATATCGTTAAGGTCTACTTTAACACACTTCTATGTACCTGCACACTTCGCTTAATCTAATTTAGTTAACTTCGATAACATTTTCGAGGTTGTGGCATTTACTTAAAATCGAATTTCTGGTTAATTGAACCTCTCGTGAATTTTTACAACCAAATTATTTCATAACGTTATTTAATGAAGCGTTAGGGCAGCGAATCAGTATTCATTATCTGAAGTATTTTATTTGGCATCCCCGTTTAAAGTTATTGGCTGCTGCTAGCTATCCTCAGTGTGGCTGCGCTTGATATTGAGTTTGACGAGGTGCGTACTTGTCCATTACCCACTACCTCGTCCATACTGGCTCCAGGAGATAGTCGGTCGTTGCGGAAGCGGATGGAGTGCACTGTTCTTGTGGCCGTGCTAGGCTCGAAGAGTAATTATATGCACTCAGTGTGGAGCAGAGTACGGTTAAGACACCGATTTGTATGCGCTTGATTCCCAAATAAACCTTGCTTCTGTTTGCCTGCGAGGGAGTTTGGGCCGGCTTGATGAAACTTGGTTCACATCTGATTGCCACCCGGTATTATTCCTTCTGGTTTACACTGGATAGGGGTGTGTTGATGGAGTTGTGAATGGTACAGCGCAAGCTACCCATGGTCATTTTTTAGGCACAGGCATTCTGTGGCTGGCCGCAGTGACAGGCAAATGAGAAACTGGATGACGCTAACCATATTTAAATGTAGTCGTTAATGAAAAGAATAAAATAATTTGTCAAATATTCTGCAGCGTCCAAAGAGAAAAGTTTACATTGCAAGAGCAAATTATTGCAATGGTTTTTAAATCCGTCGGAGTAAGTTATAGCCTAGATAACGGTAGGCTAAAACGGACAGCAAAAACATACGAATTGTGATATTGCTTACCGATGGAATATTAAAAATTTAATATTCTTAACACCGATACTTCCAAAAGTTCATAAGAATTTGTCGGAAGTATTATAAAACGTTATTACAAACAAACTTAAACAGCAAGTTCTTTTTCTTGGCCATACTAAACCTCACATGATTATCTCGGTATATGCTACTAGTTTGGTGACTGAGGATTTCCAATTGCTTACTTTGCCTTTTCGTACTAAAAGTTAACCTATTCAAATGCTTAAAGCATTTTTGAGATGATTAGGCTGAATCCCACTTTACTAGGATTAGTGGAGCATATGTTCCAGTATTTTGGCTGTTATTGTTAAGTGTTTATAAAAGACTTTCTTGGCAACTGTTATCTTGAACTACGCTAGCACATTTTACCTTCGGGAAAGTGCCAACAAGTTACAATGCCCTGCGCACTTTCCAGCGCGCGTCTCAGGTTAATTAATGTAGCGCGGTTTAGTTACCTTAACTGACAGAAGTTAACACCGTAATAACTAGGCGGGTGTATGCAAACACCGTGAATGTAGAAATGTTAGGTTTGTGGTTTAAACACGCTAATAATAGCTCAGAAAATCCCAGGTCAGACTAATACGTTAATACCAGCTTTGACAGAGCGATTGCAAGGGTTGGCGTCAAAGCATACTTTCACTCTCTTGCGGATGATGCAGCTACTGAATTGGATATTATGCTACATTTAATTGGGATAGGTTCATGCTTAAACATAATTCTGTGCATTGCGTAAATAAGCAAGTCAAACCAGCTACACCCAACAGCGCTTGTTTTGTTAAAGTTATAATGCTTTATCTCCTATTTCGAATGGCTGCATGTAAGTAACGTGTCACGAAATCATTTGAATAGCGCGTCTATGTGCAGCTACGAGAGACGGAAGTAATATGTTAGGATGAATTCGTGGACATAAGAATTCCGGTGTTATGATTCCATACATTTGTAATGATTTAATTCCTAAGCTTTGATGCGGTAATAAAACCATAAACATCGACAAAGGAGTTACTAAAAAAGCATTTATTGAGACGAGAAAACACAGCGCTGGTTAGCAAGTGGAACACGGACAGGTTTTGCGATTAGAGACCAACTCCCGTTAATTCGCTCCAGCAATGTGCGTTACCTACTCATTAAATTGCTGACCTTACTGCAACATTTCTGCCTTAGGATTGCGCAAATACGGGTGTAGCGATACTTCAAAATCTTATCTTCTTGTTGTGGTTGAGGATGAGTATATGCAACTTCATGACTTTCGTGTCATAAGGACACATAGACTTGGAGATTTACTTACTCGTGATGTAGGTGGCGTCAGTAGCACAAACCAAACAGTGTTACATCAGTATCTATATTGTTTAAATATGCAAGCTTAAAGATTAGCTGCGGTTCAACAACATTTAAACAAAATGTCCAGTTATTCTTGGAAATATCTATGCAGCACCTGACATAACATCATCTGAGTTAAGAATCGTCCCGTTTATTTTCCTCCACGTCAGTCCCTTAAACTGAGTGCATCCTCTGGGCTGCTGTTGGTAATTTCAACAACAGTGATACATCAATCATCAAAGAGTACAGGTAAAAATTTGTCACATCTAGACTTACTCAGACAGCCGTCACATGCGCGGAAAAGCATTGTACGCGCGTTTTACTCTTTCAGGAACAACCAGTAGTGCGCATTATTTTGGACTATGGTAGGGTTCCAACCCGCTACTCGACTGTTGCCCATCCGTGATTGATAACACTGAGCTTCGGGGGACGGCAACGACCATCGGTAATTAGTTACTAGAAGTGTTAGCGCAGCAATAAGTGTAAGTCAGTGGATAGTAAGCGGCGCTATTTCACATCTAGTAACTAATTCATGATCTTCGTTGCCGTCCGCAGTAACTCAGTGATCTCAACCACAGACTGGCAACAATCGAGTAGCAGGTTCGAGCTCTGCCAGGGTCTGATAAAATGTGCACTGCTGACGACTCCCTAAAGGATGAAAGGCAAGTACAGTGCTTCTTCGGGAATGTGATGGATGTCTGAGTCAAGATGCGACGAATTTCTATCTAAACCATTCAACTCCCCCTACTACTCATCTGTAATCATAAAATACTTAGGCTAACCAATATGGTAAACTTCAAAACCAGACTAAAAACACTGCTATGTTTCTTCTCTACAAACATAATTAATTTGTCTCCTACACTGAGACACTTTGGTGAACTCAAAACACAGCAGCCTGTAGGGGCCTAGACAAATACTACAAAACTAAGTTTGTCTCTTTAAAGAAAGGACAGCGAACACCGTCAGACTTCGACACTACTCAGCGGAAAATATCCCGAAACACCAAGCGAAGTTGGCCTCAAATGACATTTCCGTTTCCAAGACGAAATTTGTACTTGGATTGCGACTAGTTCACTGAAGTGATTGACTTCCCCTTATAAATGTGCTGTCCTCTTGAGACCATGTACCTACCGAAAGACAGATTTTCGTCTCCCTTGTGGAAACAACTTAGGAGAAATAGCAATCATATACATAAAAAATCAACGAAAGTTAACACTTCAGCACTCGAATCCAGGACAAGAAGACTGAACCGCCTATACATCGAGACCGTGCTGGGCAAACACGATTTTCACTAACGTTTGCTTCATCTGTATAGCTTAAGTTCCCCGTAAGCGCATTGATAACGTGAATGTGAACACGGATTGCTATATTGGCTACAGATGGAAAAATGAAATGTAGAGTACTTATAATCAATGCTTCGAACAGTTTATAAGAAGTTGCGGGTAGCATTTATAAAAAACCTTTTCGCCGTCACTAATAATCAGGCTGCTTTTTTCTGCGGCCATTGTAAGTCCCACATTAATATTTTGGAATATGGCAATATTTAGGGGACTGGGGATTTGTGAACGCACAGTTCGCTTTGTCTTACTAAAAAATATATTCCGATACATAAAACATCTCTGCTATATCCGTTTGGAAGCGACTTGGCCAATACCAATGAGGTCTGTACCATTTCATAGTGTTAGTTGAGTATATGTTCGGTTATTTTGGCAGCTAAGAATAAATGTGTAAAATATTTGCAGAGCAAGCGTTTATGTTACGATAAGTTAAGAAAGATTACCATCGGGAAAGTTTTAATAATATACATTGCTACGCACAATTTCCATGGCGCAAATTTTCGAGGTTGTACCGCATTTCTGGCTGCGTTAACTGACAGAGTGTAAAACCGTAGTAATCTGTTGTACGCAGACACCGCGAATCTAGATGTGTTGAGTTCATTATTTGATCACGTTCTTACAAGCTCGGAACAGCCGAGGTCAAGTGAATACGGTAACGCCTGCATAGGCCGAGCCTCAACGCGTATGTTTAACCGAGGAAACGGATTTGCGATCGGACATTCTGGGATAGATGCACGCTACTCATTATACGCCTCATTTAGTAAATAAACACGTTGAGTTAGCAATACCTAATGTGCTGGTAGCTAGCGAAAAAATAAGGACCGTTTCACACGCACGCTGGCAATCGACAGACCGACAGCACGCGCTATCGCGGTACATTCGATCGGGCTATCGATCGGCTGAGCGAGTGTTAAAATCACAGCTAAATATACCGAACATAATCAGTGAGAATAAGTGCCTATGCGTTGATCCTGTGTGTGTCCCTTATTTTTTTGACGCAGCTGGAGAACATAGGCACACAACACCTAACTGCACTTTGTTGAATTTCAAATGATATTGCCCTGCACGAAATTATTTGAGTAACATTTGACTAGGCGCAGATAGGAAAGACAGAAATGATGCAATAGATATAATTCCTTGACAGACGAATAACTTTGCTATGGTTTCATGTAATTTAATAGTGGAATTCAAAATCATTGAAGCGGTAATAAAGCCAAAAGATCGTCAACATTAAAAAACATTTTATTACAATGAGAAAACACCGCGTTGGTTAGCAGGTTGATTTTAGGCGCTGCCTGTAAATAGAAAATATATCCCGGTTCTTCTCTTTATCAAACTGCTTTCCCTTATTATTCAATTGCTGATATTACTAACAGTATGATGTCTAGAGAGTATTCAAATACAAGGGTAATGATGCTCCAAGAATGTTGACTCCCTCTTGATAATGAGGATGAGATTATCCAAATCAATGTCTATGGTGACATAAGGACAGATACAACTGGGGGCGTGGCCAGTGTCCCAAAACAAACCTTATTACATCCGTAACTATATTGCCTATATGCGCAACATCGCAGTTTAGCTGCGGTTTATTTACATCTTAAGAAATACTTAGTGGTTTTATTTTTAGTAATCACTGGAAATGTGTATACAGCTCTCAAGAAACCACGGCCTGATTTGATGAATTTTGCCGCTTATTTTTCCTCAACGTTCTTGCCGTAAACTGACAGAACCAACCAACACTTCTTAAATCAGTAGTGATGTGGATATAGGTTAAAATGGATTGTTAGCCGCCATGGAATTCTATGTAAACAAAGGTTTTTATGGGTCTAATTTCCTGTAATCCTTGCAAATGTTTATAAATCTACTGCCACACAACTGCCTGTGTTGAAGATCCCTGCCGTTTACATATTCCCAGCGCTATTGCTTTAAACTGAAAGCCCACTATGTGTCGTTGTTCGTGATTTCAACAACAGTCACTCGACAGTCATCATTTAACTTGGTATAACAAATATGGTGTGTTTCGAAAGAGGAGTAAACGCACATTTAGATTATTTCTCCACAATGGTAACTCATTTGTCTTCTATAATAAAGAGTGCGTCTCTGGGAAACTCAAAACTCCTCAAATAGATGATGTTCCAAGTCATGTAATGTAAAGTAACTTTCTCTTTAAAACAGACCATTCAACACCGTCAGACTGCGAGGCTGCTCAACAGAAAATACCACGAACAATAAACGTTGACCTCAACTGGTAATTCAGATTTCAAGAATGGAATCGATATTCGAATTGCGACTACTTCACTGAATAATTTAACTTCTGCTTATATTTATGTTGTCCTGTTGAGATAATTTACAAAAGGATGAACAGATATTCCTCGCTGCTATTGATGAAACTCAGGAGAACAAACATGCCTACCGATATAAAAGAATGCGAAGTTAAAATCTCTTGTCAGCATTCGAAACCGGAATAAGAAGATTGACCCGCCTATACATCGAGATTGTGCTGGACAAACATGATTCTCGCATTGTCTGGAAGTATATATATTTTGCTAATGTTCCCATAAGCGCCTTTGTAAAGTAAATGTGAGCAAACTCAATGCCGAGTTTAGTTCTTCTCAGCAGGCTATAATTACTTTCTTTAAATCACAAAAGATTTTTCGGAACTTACCTTCAAAATTTTTAATGTTTGCCGAGATATCAAATAAATGATGATAAATGAGGCAACTACCTCCGGTACATTATCCTTACTTGTCCTAAAGCAAAATGCAGGTTAGAATACAAAACATATAACTGCCAATTTTGACAAACGTCTTATGGATGGCAGGATCCCTAGCATTTACAGACTTTTAAGGATAAGCTCTGTGCCTAAGAACGACTACTCCAAGTATTGTCCATTCTTATGTATATCGTTGATGTTGACAGTCTCCGACAAACTACCTGCCTCTTAGATTCTCACACATACCAATTCAGGCGATGTATAGCAGTTCGCGTATCAACAAGATTGCATCACACGGGATGCTGTATAATATTTTGTGAATCCTGTTGAATCTGCACTGGATGAAAAACGGGTGGTAGTACGCCTTATATTTCTCTACTTTACATATGCTTTCGAGAGCATCCACAGATGAGTCAGACTCAAACAGCTGTTTGCCAATGGCGTTCGGTTAGGTGTTTGCAGCTTTGCTTTATGATACAAACCGAGCCGAATTCACCCAGAGCAACTGGGGAAATATTAAGCCTTCCTCGCTTGTCGTGGTATTTATTAGGTGTCATCGTCTAACCCGCTGTATTTTCTATTTGCATTTAAATCCCCAATACCACATGCTTTCCTTAGATAAACATTTGAGGAAGATGTCATTTTGGGATTCGATACTTAAGCCGTAAAGGCATCTACTTTTCAAAATAGTCTGTATGAGATAGCACATTAATCCACATCTGGGTCAGTGAATTTGAACACTTAAATTATCTTGTTGCAAAATACCCCAATTCTTCGAGCTGAAAATTAAGGGTTGATTTTGACGTCAATTATTAATTAACAATGTGATCAGTTCATAACTATACCTTCATGTATTATACACTAGGTGTCATTTTATCTCGAAAGGTATTTTCGTCCATTCCCTTTACTGAAACGTGTTGTAAGGGTAGGCGGTTGTCATTTTAAGCCCCAGGAATTAAAATACTTTCAATACACCATTTTTGAAATCTTCGATTTTCATGTCATGCAAATTTCCACATTGGCTTAACCGTTTCTCTCTGATCTTCAGTTGGTTTAATTAAAAAAAGCTACAACGTCTTTGTAATGTCGAAAACCTTACCTCCAGGTGCTCTGGTTTGTCCAAAGAGATTTACTTAGCAGAAAACATTTAACACCTTCTCGTACCACTTTGAATGCACAATTTTACACGACCTGCTTCAACCACTACAATTTGGCCTATCAAAAACTCGATTAATTGCCACTGCCTCTTCCCAATTTTGTGTTGTATTTAGTCGTACTGGTTCTAAGCGCAACCCTCTAATACTGAAACTGTCCCGCGTGCTTGTCCACCCAACCAAAATTATCGAAATTATTTGCTCGATTAAAAAGTGTAGAGAATTTTAGGATATTTACATTATGAACATTCATTTCATATCATTCATCATTTGCATTTTTTGTGTTACATTTTGAAAATGCAATTACTCGGGTGTAAAAAGCATACACTGACTTGACTAACGTCTAATAAGCCGAATTGCAAAGGTGCGCTGTATACTATTTAACTGATGATTGTACAGCGATCGCTCAATCAAATGAATAAGTAAAGTTAAGCCGCCATTTAAATGAATGGCTTAACAACATTTGCTCTACCCATTTGCAATACTCCATGACTTACTACGTTACAGCGAAACATAGGTTGCTTTATAGATAAATGCTCATATTATCTGTGTTGTCATTCTTAAAACGCATGCAACTTAGGACATTTAACAGTTTGGTTTTAATATCCACTCGCCTAGGATCAATGGACCTTGCATATTTCGCATTGTTAAGATAACATAATTTATTCTTCTGAATTCAGTCCACATGAGATTAATCCTAAAGTAGATGCGTAATCGTTGAAAAACAAGATGCTGACATTTTAAGATGCATTCGCGTTATTAACTTGCTGACTTATAAAGCAGTTAAGCATTTTATTAAACAATGTTCCACTGTAGCAAAAATGGACACAAAAATCAAAGTTGGCAATACACTTATATAAATATATATATATTGCTAAAGAATGATTATACCGTGCGTGGTGTGAAGGCTGAAGCAAGCTGTAATAATTTAAGAAGGTTGCAGCAAATATTAGTAAATTTTATAATGATGATAGTGGATGTTGGATTTCGTCCACCGGAAAAAGAAATTTCAGTCCGCTCTGAGGTGCTGGTTAAAAGTAGCAAAAATTTGAACAATGCACAGCTTCAACTAAAATATTATATATTTAGCGACACTTGGAAATTGGATCTCGTTGCATTTATTTTACGGGTAAACAAATACTTTATGATTGATTCCCTGGGACGTAAAAAATAATTACAATACCACGATGGCAAAGAAAGAATAGATTGGGAACGGAATAATTTAGAACTGCGAACATGGACGCCAGTACCGTAGCCATAAATCCAAGGCAGGAACGAGTTAGGCATGAAGTTGTAGTCAATATTGTCCTCGGTATGTAAACAGTTGTAACACATATTACCAAAAGAAAGAATATGACATCCTTATATATTGAAACACTGAAAGATATACATGTTTATAGCAAAAGGACGACCCAATGAACTCAGTCAGTAACACAATTCAACACGATAGTTTTCATGTTGACAAAACAAAAAATCAAAACTTGACTTAGTTGATTAGTTGTAGAATAATTTACTGCGTTCATTTAAAACTTTCACAACGAAAAGAGCAAGTTAAATTTGCTTAGCTAAGTCAGTCCTTACCTCACTTATGTCTAGTATTGAGGTCAACTGATGCAAGCCTATAGAGCATTGGTATGTTGGGCGCCCAATATTGACTAAGATAAGGAAACGCGTAAATGAAACAAAACTAAGTATTCTACGAATGAAGATCATGTTGTTACCATGGTAATGCTCGTTCACAAATAAACCGGAATTTCAACACAGCTATCAGGCTCTTTGTAAAATTAGCAACTGACATACGTTGAAAAGGATTTCAAGCGTTAGGCGGAATCAATTGGTTAGCTACAGATTTAATTGTTTTTGAAGGTGATTAGGTTAGGAACAATTTATCAGAATTACTACACTGTGGAATTTTATTATAATAAAGATTACGGATATGATAGCATTTACTCTAACTAGTGCTGTGCGTTGTCTTCAAAATTATTAATTCAACAACTCATTGCAGATGATTGCTTGTTCTTGTATACTAAACATTAACAAAATTCAAATCAACCTCCTGGCTTTTAAATTGTACGTTACCTTCTTTTCATATTAAAAATATTTTGAGCACAAAAGCACGCAAATTTCATCGCTTGTTTGTAAATTTAATAAACCTGTTTGTCAATCAATGTAACCATCTGTATTTTACACACATGAAGCATGCATATTCGGCCACAACAAACGCACCAATTACAGAAACATATGATTCGTAATCGAAATTAATGCTGGTATAAGTTGATAGGATTGAATCATCTTACCCATCAGTTCTGATTTGACAAAATTGTAATCCGTGGAAAGGGTAACAAACAGGGATCACCTGGTGTACCATGAGATTTTGTGCACAACTAAAATGTTTGTATGAACGTCTGATCGAAAAATTCCATATTTGTCCCGACGACGCAATTAACAGTGAAGGGCAGGAGCGTTGAGAAATCAGATGGTAATTGTTCGCAAGGGGATTAAAAGCAATCTCAACGCTTCAATAAGTATACCTAGTAAAAATAAAGCTATCAAGATGTATGGATAATTGGCAGAGTCGCCGCGTCAAGACCATTGTGCCACAGCATCTGTAGATGAGCAACACACTTCGACGTGTGATGCAGAAATAAATAAGCATAGTAACTACAAATAAATTGCGGCTTTTCTCCTCTTTCAACACTTTAGATACTAACGAATTAAATTTGTAAACAAATAAAATTTTATACGCAATTCTTCAACAAGTTCCGGATGCAGGTCACGTCTCCAAGCGTTTTAACACGCCAGCTTTTAAAATACCTGGGTAAATTCTTTGGGAGTGGTACCGGTCCAACATCTGCTATACGCGACGTAAGCGATTTCATGTGCTTTCGCCAAATAAAAGTCGATCCATCACGCGGTCGCCTTCATTCAGATCCTTGACTGCCGAATGGAGCGCGACATGAAAAACGCTGCAGGGCGACTGTGCCAGCAAAACTGGAGCAACAAAACAAGTTTGGTATTTGGAATAATAACATTCTCCAAAATGCGACGTCGAACGTCCCCCTGTGAACGAAATCTAGAAACCAAACACGAACGGTCCTCTTTTAGCAACCGTTATCGTAGGCAGGAATATGAAATATGTCTTTAATGCGAATTTCCCAGGACTCGCTCTTATGCAACATTAATGAAAGAAAAGATGCACTGTAAACACGGCCTGTTAGCGAGAATGAGAAGTTGCGACCACTCCACAAATGCCTCAGATTAACAAATGCTGTCTAGGCTCTAACGCTGTGAAGTGAAATTACATTGGGGTCAGTGCCGTCAGCAGAAACGCAGCTCCCATATTTGATGAAATCATCTGCATGTTCATTTTGTGCACCTTTGATAGTGAGCACGAGAGAAAAATATAGGCCAATCCTGATACAGCATTTTACAGCTCGATGGGAAGATTATGCCATAACTAGGTGATTCAACCGCCAAATTATCCAGAAGGAGTTGTATACCCTGATGATCGTCACCAAGTACGGCGATCGGTAGCGTATTCATTCAGTAGAATCTGTAGGCCACAATGTTGGAACCTGCTGCAGCACTCAACAGAACATCTTTGATTGCGAAGTTGAAGGACAAGAGAGATATAGGGTAGCGTTCTCGCAAACCGTTATTGGCAGCAAAGGCCTGGCAACCTTACCGTCGAACTTCAATTTAACGGATATATGAGAGTAAAGTGCATGTAGCATGAAGATTTACTTATGTGTCAACCGTTTATCAGCAAGCAACGCTAGAAATACGTTTGATCAACAGAGTCAAATGCAGCATGTATGGCTAGGAGTGAAAAAATAGTGTGCCTGTGATAAATGTATGGATGTCCAAGGAATAGGCGAAGTGTTAGTTATTTTCTCCACGCATCCGCGGTCGGGACAAAAACTAGCATAATATTCAGGGTAATATGAATAGTCTGCAAAACCGGATGTATGCCTACAACTTGTCGGCAAAAGTAAGAAAACTGCCCTCTCGAGGATTTACAAATGATGTGCCAGCTCCTTTGTTGAAAACCTAAACAATACGCTTTTGTCATAAGGGGAAGGCACTTTATTTGCAGACCATATTTTTGTAAAATTTGAGGTCAGCTGGTTAATTATCGTCACGCCGCCGTATCTGGACATCCCAGGAGGAAGTTGGTCTGAGCTGATAGCCATGAACCTCTTCATGCGTCAAAAATAGAGGCAGACCTATGCCCCGCTGAGTGGATTCAGTAGGACGAGCCAGGGTAGGCATCAAAGTGTACCGCATGTACTGATGGACGGGAGAGGACAGTTACATTGCGAATAAAAGTGCTCGGCTTAGCAGTCTGAACCCCTCTGGTTGCTGGTGATTGGAGACTCGTCCACATCGCAAACAAAAATCACTAACACCAGACGTCCTGAGGCCTACGAAGTGAATAAGTTAAAACAGCTTGGGGGCGTTTCCAGAGAGGGCAGATATCTACCTATCTATGGCACACAGGCCAACTTGCTTCGCGATCCTTGCGTAGGCTTTGTATCTGCAGCCAGTTAAAAGAACGGCGCTGCTCGCTGCAACCAGATTACGCCGGTATATATATTGTATCATTCAAACAGCACCAGTGAAGGGAGCAGAAGTCCAAGCCCTGAATGGGTGTCGAGTTAGGCCGCAGATTGAGAGCTCTGTACTGGTCATCGTTTTCTGTAAGTAAGTTCAGTGTTGCTTTACGCCTTGCGGTAGATTGCAACAGAGTTCGTATGGCAATGAAGACTGAGAGCACGTGGTGACCACCAAACTGGCATCGGTATGGTAACAGGCTGCTGACCGGTGTATGAAAATCCCTAGCAATGACAACAAATTCTGACATTTTCGCATAAGTCGAAAGCTAATATAGATTCTTATAGATGTTGTCCTTTGATGTGTGGCGTAACCGTCGATTCATACTGCAAATCTAGAACGCTTCACTTCATATTGTGTCATGGTTAACTCCGGATCAACCATCTAGCTGCTATATTTTAGTTTTCCTTTGTATTTAAACTAATCTTCCTAACTTCTTGCGAGAAACCGCTGCCAAGTTTTCACACCATCGGATTTCTTGAATTCCAGTTGAAGGAGTAGACGTAGTTTAACAAATTTATGAAGGACGGACCAAAATATAATTTACGTAAAACCAAATGCTTATGATGGGTTGCAAACTATTCGTGATGAAAAATTCGTAATAGGGGATTACCTGGCTGTATTCTGAAAAATATCAACGTATCATACATATAGAAAAAAGAAAAATGTGCCTTCTCGGATGTGTGCAATCTCTGATGTGAACACCATAGGTTGCATTCAGTTATCACCCAAGTATATAAAGCGATTTCATTTGACGTTGAAATTTCTGTACTGCAAAATTACTTGTCACTTGCTCATACAAGCAGTAGAATAACGATTCACGTTTAATAGGTGTCCCATGGCCATATTATTGGGAAAGAAGCCTGTTAAAATCTTCTAATCGGTATTTTTACACGTTCACATGTATCCGAGGAACTCAAATGATGACTGTACATTTCAATCTTAAGTATGAGGCATATAGGTTTTGGACTATTTAATTTCTTCTTTGCCATAATTAGGTCACATTGCTCACACCAACGCTGCTTTTTGTATGCAGATAAAATTGGAACCTATATCAACATGAGGTATGTATACAAGCACAGTTATCCCTAGCCATAGTTCGATGTTTTGCTCAGAGCACAACGTGTCCTTGACACCATCGATGATTGCACGAATAAAGAGCTTATCCATTTCCACTGGGACTCCTTTACCTATTTTGCTGGTGCGGAAGCTGATATTGGTAATACCCTAGATGTAGTTCTGCAGAGGACTATATATATATATGTATATATATATATATATTGTAGTTAATATTTTCCGCTCATCATTGAAACACACAATCTCAACCTGAAATGTAACAGCAGGGTCAATCAAATATTGTATTTACGCGCTGCAATTTGAATCTAAGTCCTTTCGGTAAGCTGAGTAGGCACCAACTAAATGTGCTAGGCAATTTTAGCGAACGAAATGTCGTGAAAAATGGTGTACCATTAGAAATGCAACCGGAAATTTCTGTTATAATTTGTGACATACTAGTTAATGCAAATACTCAGTAAACGTCAAGAATTCACGCTATTTTACAGGATATATTTGATACCCATTTTCAGAGATTTAAACACATAGGAATCTTACTTACGAATGAAAGGATTTTGGTGTGTATTTTTGTTCGTCGCAATCAGCCGACATTTCAGATATGTCAACCATCTATCTGAAAAAGAACCAGAAAGCCGTTTCGCCCTATTAGGTCTCATTAGTGGTTCGCATCCATGGCGCATTTGCATAAGCTGCGGGATAGTTGGCAAGAGCCACTAGCAGTCACGTGTTCGATCCTCCGCAGAGGACCGAATGATGCGCACCACTTATGATTCCCAATAAAGCGAAATGGCCGTCTGGTTCTTTTTTGGACAGCTGATCGACATATCTGAATTGTCGGCTAATTGCGACGTACAAACTGCTCACCAAAATCCTTCCATTCATAAGTAATACCAATTCGCCCGTACGGATTCCACAAAATGCTATGTAGATTCATAGCTGCCGTAACCGGAAAGTCCTGACCCCGGAAGGCCGACCGCTGTCATCTGCATGGCAGGTGCCTGCATGGCAGTGGAGGATGCGTCGGGCTATATCGCCTTTAGCTAACAATTCACGATAGTCAGATACCGTCCTCCATGGCGCAGTTGCATTAAATGTGGGATAGTTGGCAAGAGCCACTAGCAGTCATGGGTTCGATCCTCCGTAGAGGACCAAAGGATGCGCACCACTGATGAGCCCCAATAAAGCGAAACGGCCGTCTGGTACTTTTTCGGACAGCTGGTCGACATAGCTGAATTGTCGGCTGATTGAGACGAACAAAAATACATGGGAATCTTTCCATCCACTTTCACAAATTTCTGACTTTTATTATGGTGATTTTAGCATTATTGGAAAATTATTCATTGGTAAATTGAAAAAGTATAAGAGCATGATACTAATAAAACACTGCATCCGCTAGCATAACACTAGATGCATACTTCATACAGTGTACCTATGGCAGATCATACCGTGTGACCAGCTCTAAATGCATATATCTGTAACTAAAACATACGATGTGCAGAATATAATGAAAAGTTTATAATTAAAAGAAACACAATGAAGAACCAATTATTGTGTTGAATTAAATCCGCTGAATTAGAGTATTTTTTCGACGGGTACTGAGCACAAATTTGGGACGTATTTTGCTTGTTTAATTTTCACCTTTGATCTGTTATTACAGCATACAAATATTGACCGTGTTTTAACGTTGTGAATAGGTTCGTCGTTACAATATTCACTAATAACTTTTTTTACGCAGTAACGGAGTGAATTGCCTCAAGTGTCCTCTACTTGCTTTGTAAAATATTTCGTCACGTGAGTGCGTGCGATCCAGCAAGCTACTCACTGTCAATGTGACGAAAACAAGGGAAACCAAGGTATACATTTAAAAAGTAGGTACAACGGTGCATTACTAAATTAGTTAAATGTTGAACAAATTGTTGTAAAGGATGTCACTGCTACGACTACGACATGTTACACGAGCACTTTTTGGTGGCTCTAAGTGGTAATATTTACCTGCAAATTTTCATCACATACACCAACACCAATATGTATCATAGAGTTGTTTTAATGAACCCAACCCATAAATGATGCGAAGTTATTTAGTAAAGTAAGCAAGTTTTATGTCACATTCTTTTCCATTTGTCACAAGAACTGGCGTAAATATGCAAACTATATAAAAATAAACAGAAATGTTTACAGAGATTTATATATATTTTGAAAGTTTTACAATATATTAGGCGGTTTCTTACGATAAATCATGTCTATATTTTCCATTATTAACAAAGTTAAAATTACAGTTAATTCTCGCATAGTCAATGTTCATGCTTCACTTGTTAAGCACTCCGATTCCCTTTGAATTTATCAAAATGCACACAAAGCAGATATTTTTGGCACATTTCGTTGTAAAATCTTTAACTAGATGCGGTTATTTTTCTGGATTTTGATTGGTAAGATAGTCATGAAACAACACAACTAAAAGTTCCAAACAGTTTTCCTCGTTCTTTCATTTTCTCATCCAGAGGCAGCACATTCAAATGTTATGCTTATCTGTGGTCAAACAATTTCAATTTCGACCCTTGTAGCTGGTAGCAGTGAAAGTAAAATTAAAGTTACTTATGGGCTGCTGCGATAAATTGTTTGAGGAGGCATAATCTGATGTGCAATGCTGTCAGCAGATTTTATAGCGTTAAAAGTGACTATAATATGGTCTTATTTTCTCTTAGCCAAGATGCTTTTTCTGTGACCTATTCCTCCTAGTGTAATGTACTTCCAGTTTCGGTTGTTCCGGAAGCAAGAAAAATGGAAACGTGGTGAAACCACTTTGTTTTTCATAAAAGGTAGACCCCAGTTAATAGTCTTCAATAAACTACAATACATGTTCATCATTTGTCAAAGCCCCCAGCAACATTTAACACTGAAAGGCAGAAAGTATTTCAAACAAAGCTAAAGTAGTTGTTAACAGTTTGAAAAACACAGTTTCGAGCCTCCTAGATTAGTTAACTAAAAGGACACCATCCGCTTGGTTTAGAAATATTACAAATAGCCATAAATATGCCAAGACTGTGGATGCCGTGGCACAGTGGATTTCGTTCAGTAAATAAATTGGAAGTACGTTGGTGCCGCTTCGCTTATCATTTTCTGAATTTAACAGCAGGGTTTGGTGCAATTAGGTTACATATATTTGGAGCACAAAGAAATAAGAACATGCTGTTGAACCTAGGAACAAAAAGTGTTAAAATTATAACATGGTTATAAAATTATTAATAGGGATACGTGATAACCTTAAAATTGAATTTGCGTTTCTTTGAAATACAGGCTACTAAGTGTACCATCTAACGAAGTGACTACCCTTTAAACTAAATGCATAAGTACATTACAAGCATATTTCGCAAGTTAGAACTCACTGTCATATATCTAGTTATTAACAAGGAACCAACCTCACTTAAGGCATACATAAAAAGATCCAATCACAATTACGTATGAGGACCTAAATTGAAAGGAAAAATTTGTGACGCACAACAGGCACCGTTGCAGTTAGTTCAGTATATTGCTCGATTTTATACTTTATGGGATAAAGCTTGGTACTTTCTAATGAGTTGAACTATACAGCTAGGTTACGTTTTCCGAACACAAATATACTGATCTTAAGCGCAACTACCGCCAAAATCCGAGCTAAAACATATATTATCAGGAAAAATCTAATGGAATGAGAAGAAAGAGAGGGCTTGGCAACTAGGTGTTGTTGCTTTGAATTCGCTGATCACTTCAATTTTAATCAATAAATTGCTGTCAAAATACAAAGACGCTACTTGTGTTCCTCGTGTACGCATTTAGAGCAGGTGTCCAATAATTTCTGCATGTGTTGGTGGTGGCGTTTACAACAGTTCAACATTGAATAGTGGTGAATAAAATGGATGCGGGTTTTCCTGTGATGTGTTGAAAACGAAATGTTGCACACAGAGAAATTCTAAAGCGATATTGTATGAGTTCTGAAGGTGATAACTTTCAAAAGTTGTTAATTTTGGGATAATATGCATAATTGCAGCCATTGGTTTCTTGTGTAACTAAAGATATCAGTGTAGAGGAAGAATACATTCATTGCCAGTCAAAATTGTGCCTAGACCGCATTCCATAGTTGTAACAACGCTTGCGCGCAATCTGTCTGTGTTGTAATTGATGTTAATTTGCACGGTTTATTCGTTCCATAAAAGTTGCTCGACGTTACTCTGCTCATGTTGAAATAGTGTGCAAAAAATTCCAGTGAATTGATCTCACAACTTGCACATCATTTCATAAGAAGATCGCTCATCCACGAAATGCAGCTTGCTATTGTCGAGATTCACGACCGACAGAAGTGTAACTCGATATATCTACTCAGTCGACATACAAAACGTATAAAGGAAGTTCTTATTTAACATCTTTCCCTGTAGCCAGTGATGAAAGTGTCAAATGAGTCAGTATCTAAAGAAAATGAAATGAAAATTTTCATTGATTTACTTAATTAGTGAGAGCACTCCTCAGAGTCAAAAGAGAGAATTGAATAAATGCATTTACATGCAAACAAGATATCGATAGGCAGGTATTGAAAACATGTTGTAACCGTTGGCAACGTATGTAATCAATGGCTTACCGACATTTCATTGACTGTTTCTTTGGGAAATCTACTTCTTACTACACGTGTAATCAGACGGCTTTTATTAATACCTTTCTCCTTATCAGAAAGAATAGGTTGACGCATTCCGAAAACGACACTGTACCCAAAGCACTCGTTGTAATGGTGTTGATATGTCAGGTTACAGGAATGAGTATAATCACCAAAACAGTGCAATGCATATTGAGTGGGATTTACCCATGGCTGAACTATTACTATTTAGGCAAAATAAGGAAGGCAGCTATGGTTTACTTTTGAAACCTACATTTTTAACCTCACAATATCAATACAAAAAATTATTATGCGCTTGGTTCTGTATCATTGATAAGCTCATTGTTACATCTGTGTTCCGTGACAGCATTAGCTGGGTGCAACCAAATGTCAACATTTACTAATGGCAGAAACTTAAGTATACCGGTTTTTATTAGCCTTACTATTTCTAGGTATATAAGAAAATTTACAGCAGGCCTAGCTTTGGAAAGTGATTTTGTATGCTACCTTATTAGGCTGTTAAACTTACATGAAATATTAACTGGCTGGCTGACAGCTGCGCATGTGAATTGACACGTACTAACGGTACCTAGCAAGCCAGGCTACATTGTGAACCGGAATGGAAGTAGTAGACAGGGTCCGCGATTGGATGCTTTTCTCTAACGTACCAAGGTGCATTTGGCACTCACGTGTTTCCGGTGGGTTTTTGATCTGTAGAAAAAGTGAGCGAGCACAATTCAATGAAATCAGCATAAGTATTGGGATTCGCCACAAGATTTTACATTTGATTGAAATTGGGAAAAAGGGACAAGCACAGGTTTTAACAGCGAAATAATTTGGAATCAGGTTGTTTTGCTACTGACTTAATGACTGTGTCGTTCCTAATATAACGTGGTTAAATGCTCTCCTATATTGAGTATATCCACTAATTTATTGGCTGTCATATCTTGGTTACTAAACTGATGTAAATAGCATTTAAATCGGACGCTTTTAAAACTCCAGGCAGAATGTCCCACACGGCTACTTTGTAATTATCAGAAAACCCTATGTTATTTGCATTATAATCCTACTACTTCTATTCCTTATCTGTATTACATAATCGATTTTTGAATAATCGTTTAATAACGGAATCAGGGTCGCTTTCCTTAATCATATCATTCATTGTGCATGGTCATCTTTTAACCTACTTGGCATGTGGAGAAGAATTTTCCTATTATAGCAACAATTGTTTTAATAAGCTTAGGAAATAGTTTTCAACGAGCTTTGTAAAGCAGCCCGACAATTTTTCTCGGTGTCTTTAGTTGATTATACTAGCGAGCAACATTTCATGAAACTATATATTTTTTCAAGTGGGAACGTTTATTTTCTGCCTCTCAGTTTACGAGCCATTTTAAATACAGTATTCGACTGACCGGAAGAATTGATATTACTCAAGTGAAGAGGCGCGACATCGCGAATTACATTAGTGATGGACTGTGAGTTTTTGTCTAGTCTAGTTGGATTATGTGCAACCCTACACTACGGTCGCATTTATTTAATGAGGATTTCATTTCCTGGGCTATTGCATCTCGTGTAAATCCGACTGTATATCGCATTGAGCGTTATTGATGTTTCATACATCGAAGCGTAAATGCAATTTCGATATCTTCAGTGAATGCACAGAGTCTAATATGCTGAATCCTCTCAAGAGAATTTTGGTGTACACTAAAAAGAACGGCATAAAACACCTTTCCGGAAATCGCGACTTATGAATTCTTTCCTCATAGAAGTATCGGTAAGTAATTTTACTGTTTTCCCCCTAAGAGATGCGGGAATTGATACAAACGTGTAAATGATAGGCTGCTCCCAAAGAATGTTATTTCAGTAAAAGTTTTTTTAGCAGTAAGCGACCAGGTGAATCGCGGCTAAAAATTGTTATTTTTAACAGCAGGATAGTGCAGTGCGTTTTATGAGCAACACAACTTATTAACTACATTCGACAGTGTTTGGGGGATTTAGCTTTAAAATAGCCTTGTTCGGCATAGCTAAATAAATTCCGATGAGATGTCCACTCAACAATTTGGGAAATTTAATTCCCTTTCCTTTTAGTGTGCAAAGGGTGAAGTTGTGCCCAATGGGTCAGTAGTTCATATGAATAAGATGTCGTTCTCCCACATATATTTCGATGATAATCGGACGTTTTTTAAAATATCTGGAATGAAACCGATATTCGTGGATTAGGTGAAGTTGTTTTGCTGCAGCACAAGTAGACGGAAGCTTCCGAATTTGGCCACAGCGGGCGAGATGCATTAGTGCTGCTATCAAATTGAGTGAAATATTTAGGTCTGTTTATTCAAACTTAAGTACATTGTGAGGATTGTTGGGTTCAGCAATAATAACTAACTTTGACTTGCAGGACTCTGTGGAAAACGATTCAAAGGTATGAATAGCAAAATTATACGGTACATTCTATTAACACCGACATTTACGTTGAATGAACGTTGTCCGTAGATGCTGAAGGACACAGCAATGTGGATCTATTTCTCGGTGGAATAACAAATGTTTAAATATTGCTCCAAAAATAAGGTGGCTTAGAAATATTAACCTGCTGCACTGGCAAAAAAGCTATCTTATTCCCATCAGTTTATGAAGCAATCGAAACTGACACCTACAAGTTAGTCCTCTGCAGAATTACTTCTCGGGTATAACCAATACCAGCTTCCGCACCAGCAAAATAGGTAAAGGAGTCCCAGTGGAAATGGATAAGCTCTTTAATCGTGCAATCATCGAAGGTGTCACGGGCCCGTTGTGCTCTGAGCAAAACATCGAACTATGGCTAGGGATAACTGTGCTTGTATACATATCTCATGTTGATATAGGTTCCAATTTTCTCTGCAAACAAAAGCGGCGTTGGTGTGAGCAATGTGACCTAACTATGGCAAAGAAGAAATTAAATAGTCCAAAACTCATATGCCTCATACTTAACATTGAAATGTACAGTCATCATTTGAGTTCCTCGGATACATGTGAACGTGTAAAAGTAATGATTAGAAGATATTAAAAGGCTTTTTTACCGATAGTATGGCCATGGGACACCCATTAAACGAGAATCGTTATTCTACTGCTTGTATGAGCAAGTGACAAATATTTTTGCTGTACAGAAATTTCAACATCAAATGAAATCACTTTACATACTTAGGCGATAACTAAATGCAACCCATGGTCTTCACACCAGAGATTGCACACATCCGAGAAGGCACGTTTTTCTTTATTTCTATATGTATTATACGTTGATATTTTTCAGAATACAGCCAGGTAATCCCCTATTACGAATTTTTCATCATGAATAGTTTGCAGTCCATCATAAGCATTTGGTTTTACGCAAGTTGTATTTTGGTCCTTCCTACGTAAATTTGTTAAACTGTGTCTAATCCTTCCAAAGGAAATCAAGAAAACCGATGGTGTGAAAACTTGGCAGCGGTTTCTCGCAAATAGTTAGGAAGATTAGTTTAAATACAAAGGAAAAACAAAATATGGCATGTAGTTGGTTGATCCGGAGTTAACCATGAAACAATATGAAGTGAAGCGTTCTAGATTTGCAGTAGGATTCGACGGTGACGCTAAACATCAAAGGACAACATCTATCGGAATCTATATCAGCTTTCGACTAATGCGAAAATGTCAGAAGTTGTTGTCATTGCTAGGGATTTTCATGCACGGGTCAGCCGCCTGTTACCATACCAATGCCAGTTTGGTGGTCACCACGTGCTCTCAATCTTCATTGCCATACGAACTCTGTTGCAATCTACCACAAGGCGTAAAGCAACACTGAACTTACTTACAGAAAACGATGACCAGTTCCGGGCTCTCAACCTGTGGCCTAACTCGACACCCATTCTGGGCTTGAACTTCTGCTCCCCTCCCTGGAGCTGTTTGAATGACGCAATATATATACCGGCGTAATCTGGTTTCAGCGAACTGCGCCATTCTGCTAACTGACAGCACAAGCAAAGCCTACGCAAGGATCGCGAAGCATGATGGCCTGAGTGCGCCATAGAAAAGTAGACATCTGCCCTCTCTGGAAACAATCACAAGCTTTTCCAACTTAAGCACTTCGTAGGCCTCAGGACGCCTGGTGTTAGTGAAATTTGTTTGCGATGTGGACGAGTCTCCAATCACCAGCAACCAGAGGGTTCAGACTTCTAAGCCGAGCACTTTAATTCGCAATGTAGCTGTCCTCCACCGTCCATCAGTACATGCTGTACACCTTGATGCCTACCCTGGCTCGTCCTACTGAATCCACTCAGCGGAGCATAGGTCTGCCTCGATAATTGACGCCCGCAGAGGTTCATGGCTATCAGCTCAGACCGACTTCCTCCTGGGCTGTCTAGATACGGCGGCTTGACGATAATTAACCAGCTGACCTCAAATTTTACAAAAATATGGCTTGCAAAGAAAGCGCCATCACTTAGGTCAAAAAACGTATTGTCTAGATTTTCAACAAAGGAGCTGGCACTTCATGTGTAAATCCTCGAGAGGGCAGCTTTCTTACTTTTGCCGACAAGTTGTCGGCATACATCCTGTTTTGCTGATTATTCATATTACGCTGAATATTATGCTAGTTTTTGTCCCGACCGCGGATGCGTGGAGAAAATAACTTACAATTCGCCTACTCCTTGGACATGCCTACATTTATCACAGGCCCACTATTGTTGCACTGCTAGCCATACATGCTGCATTTGACTCTGTTGATTGAATTATTTATGGCGTTGCTTGCTGAGAAACGGTTGACACATAAGTAAATCTTCTTGTAACATGCAG
>CALYDF020001466.1:0-33394 GCA_944474145.2 Dicrocoelium dendriticum
GAGATTTGGGGAGATAAACAGTAACAAGCATAAACAAATTATATTACGATTTCAAGATCACAATAAGTTTCACATAAAAACTAATGCATTTGTCCGTATGTAGAACGCAGTGAGAAAGATGCGGGCACACATCATTTACCTACGTCATGTTGATTCACATCTATGCGGCGCATGCGGACTAGGAGTGATAACCAATTCGCATCTGTTTTAACGCACCCCAGACCTGGACGCTTAATTCGGAACATTATTTTCCGAATGACGAAATATGGGAGAAAAGCTGCCCGGGATACTACAGCTGGATATACACTCTAGACGAAATCGCGCATTGTACACTCAGATACGTTCTGGAACTAAGTCACCATAGTTGGATTATCTATGGTTTTGGTGAATCGAAAGGCGTTAAGCAAGGCTAATATGCACACCGAGTATAGCTATTGAAAGTGTCAAACGGTTAGTATTTCTTATCACGTGTATTTCATGTTACCTCAGCGTAGCTTGTGTTTGCCGTGAAGATTATGAAAAATGTGGACACCAAATATATACTAAATACCTGATAGTGGAGTATAACAACGAAATATACATTTTGCCGGCACATATATTGATAGGTTGTTAACTACACAGGCTCATTTGCCGTATCTGATAATACTGCTTGTAACACATTCGCCATGTATTTATTTTGTCCGCTAACATTAACACATGTATAGACACCGAAAGGAACTTTGGAGAAAACCAAAGCTACTTGGTGATCACTGGGTCAAACTCAACGGCATATAATTAGCGAAAACAGGAAGAAATAAACGAAAGTCAAGAGTCATCACCTTCAACGTACCCATATTTTTATGCTTCAGTCATTTCATGTGAGGCCCCACTGGAGTCATGGATTGAATTAAAATGACAGGAATTGTCTTCCAAATAACTGGTTTAGATCAAATTGTTAAATCTGCGTAACACACTTGTTGCCCAACTTTCATATATTTTGAAAATTTAGTTTTATCCTTCTTTTAATTATATGAACATAGATTTGTGTGAAAGTCCTTACTAATGTAAGAAATTCTGAGTCTCACACATTGCCTTGACATATATATATATATGAATTTATTTAATGATATTACGTCTGTTCTAGTCGGCATGCTGTACCGACGCCTAGCTGTCACGCACTACCAATTTCTTAGGGAAGCCTTCATCATAATGTGTGTGGACTTCTAGAAAAAGACAGATTAACACCCATCCACTAGAATGTTCAGTTATTTTATTGGCTTCAGGATTTCCGCGCCCCCAACACAAACACATAAATCCGACCGTGACCAAAGATACCAGATTTATCTTGCTCTAACTTCTCCATATTCCTACGCTAAGCCTGGTGGTTATTTACTCTATATTTCTTTCTTATTGCATTTAAAAGCAGTTACTAGAGCGATACATTTTATTTTAATTACACTATTGTGGGAATCCATTAGTTAATAGAGAAACCACCGGATGATGTTGACGTTTCATTTCATCCAGTTGTAAAATGGTTTGTCAAATTGCGTACCTAAGCTTATTTTAATTACGCCTGCAAATGATATATTTGATCGAATGATTCCATATACATCATAAATTGCGCCGTATTACGTTTTACTGGAGGAATTTCATACCAAATAACGGGCACCTGATATTTAAACATACTTCTCTATGATTTTCTTCTTGGTAGCGTCCGAAACACTAGAGATCGCTGCTTCTTTCAGCTTAACCAATGAACAAGTATTTGTGCAGTGAAAAGGGCATTGGGCTAGCAAATCCCGCAGAACTACTAGATATAATTAATAAACCAAAAGTTAAACAAAATAGAAAATAGAAAATGCATCGTTTTAAATGACTCATTAGATTATTCACAAGAACATTTACATAGGTTTTCTCGTCTCTATACTACGGGAAAATCTAGTGAGCCGGTTACTTGGTCTGTTATCCTTTTAGTGAAACAGACTGTATCACGTATTTATCTTATTATACTGTGTCGTCCAGATGTTTATTATAAAGCGTTCATGCCACGGCCAAAATGACGTAGGTTTGAATGACGTTGGCTATTCTGGATACTCGAGTGGAGAAAATGTTTTACAGACATTCAAACCAACTATACTCTTGACCTAGTTTGAGTTGGCGGTCTTTCATATGTGCTTTGTGGCTTAGTTACAGCAGGTCACGACATGGATGGTTTGGTGTTGTCAGTAGCAAGCAAACCACATTGAGGTCTCCCCTCTGTTTGCGATATGAGGTGCTGCACAATCCCATAACTTGCTGTCTGTGTTGGTAGGGCACGCGTAACAACATTCTAATGAATTAACTTGCTCTGCGTTGTGGATCTCAAAGCAAATCATTATCTTGTTAATGGATAATAAACGGTGATGCGATACGTTGCATGCCAAAAACGCGGTCTAAACTGCGCACCAACTTCCTTGTAATTAATTATGAGTTAATGTCAAACATGCTACCTTCAGATATCAGAAGTAGCAGTAACTTGACCATTTAAAAGAAGCATCAAGAATCACCTGGATGTTGCTATCGGCTTGCTGTTTACTCTTAAAATGACAAATTTTGACTTATATGGATAAATTACTGCGACCTGAGTAAAATGGTGTGCTCAATTGTCGATAACTCCACGTCGTTGAGCACACTTCTTTGTTTCCCTACTTTGTTCCTATGCCATAGGCTACTTAAACTTGCTTACTATTGTCTGAGTTGATGACTCTGGAGGTGCGTTCATGCAGATATGATTTCTACAACAGTGCTAAAAGTCGTTTCTCCAATCTTATTTGTGCTAATTGGATCAGGGACTAATATCTGGGTTATGCTGGGCACAGCTAACTCGGTAGACTGGAGTAAAGGTACTTACTGTTGCCTTCCTCTTTTCAGTCACCTTATCTGGCCTCAGTATGAATTTTGCCAGAATTGGAATTTTCGTTCTCCTCAGCCTTCTCCTGAACTTGCTTTGCACTTGACACAACATAAGCTTGAGGAATACATCTAAACAGTGATGGATAAACTAACTACGTAGCAGTCAGTTCTATCTGGTCCAACTCTCCTCCAACTTGCATAGACCATAACTCTTTCTATGAAGACCTTCCGTTTCATATTTCCAAACTTATTTCTCAAATCCATGCTCCATGATATATTGCACCAAGCAACATTTGTCTCGTCTTTATATCCCAGTTAGAAAATTTGAACAACTATCCAACTTTTAGCGTAACATTTGATGTATTTACCCTGCGATAAAATCCTAGTCCAGTGTTAATCCCGCTCACCAACTTGTTACTATAACTTTAACCAAGTGTGTTCTGAAAACCTGAGAGCCAGCATTTTGACCTGAAGCGTCCGGTGTGTCCGTTAATTCATATATACTCATGGCAATTACTCCAAACAGTTCGGTTGGCTTGTTGCCCAGACCGCGTGTATTCCAAATATTAATTATTCGTCTCATTAGCGATTTGTAAAATCGTGTAAAATCAGGTGTCGCTTGAAAATTGAAGGAATACACATATCGTTGAAGTCCAGCACGTATACCGATATTATAGTAAAAAGCACACCATTCTTTGAGAGCAGGTTTTACTACTAACGACCAATAGCTATAACTTTTCCGGCTCATGAAGATATTCCGGTCAATGCACTTGCGTAAATGGGGCTATCCTTGGAAATTTATTCGGTCATAAACTCTCTAGACACTATTAACGTACAACTGAATTCACCAGCTCAACTGCTCATCATGTTGTTTTACAGAACGCAAAATCTATACACCAGAAAAAGAGTGGGTATTGGAGAATGAAGGCTTTGAGGACTTATACCTAATGTTATAAATGCCTTTAAATGAACGGCTAAGACAACGAAAGTTAATATCAACATGAATTATTAAAAAGTTTAAGTAAGATTTGTATTTAGACGCTCCCACCGGTTTCTGTTTTATTGCCGGAAATTGGCACAAAAACTAACGGTATTTCAGCTGTAGACGAAGTGACGTCAATCATTGTTCTCAGTATTATACCTTTCCCTATATTTTAAAATACTTCTCGGTAGATAAAATAGGAGTTATATTTCCTCGTTTGCAAAGAGAATGTGTTTGCTGTGTACACATTTTGTCGATTGGGGTTAGATTTTTCAAAACTTAAAAGTATTTTATTACAACCTATTTTCATATATATGATAGTGGGCTAAGAGTTTTATTAAATATGCTTCGACAAACAACAAAAATAATATGCAAGCTAAGGTTTTCAGTTTTCTTAAAGTTATTGTGGTTTTAACAGTATTCGTTAGCCGACAACATAAATTTGCTCATGAAACCTGTACGGACCAAGTTGGCAGTGAACGCATCATCCAAGCAGATACCATTTATGCATCTGCTGAACTGTTGGAATTTGTCACGTAGTCAGTAATTATTTATTTGCAAACCAAACTTACAACAAATCAACAATCTTCATGTAACTAGTCGCGTGTTCCAAATTCGTTTTTGATTGTGTATACATTAAAGGCTTGGAAATTATATGTTAATTTACATATATTTGCCCAATATGATTATTATACCACTTACGTTAAATGCTCTGGTTAAGATTTTATCCTCCAACGTACGGATGTAGTTAAGGATGGGTCGTAGTACGATCACCAACTACCCCGTCTTTATTTCATCACCTCGGTAGATGTTAACCAGTGGAATTCGATTCACTTGTGGGTCATTCGTGTGATATGAACATATATTTTGGAAACCGGAATCCAGTTCCGATGCAGCTGCTTCCGACGTGACCGCCAACTAGCCGTCGCACGTTGCACAACAGCTGGCAATTTCTGAGCCAGCACGGCGATGCACCTTACAAGTGGGCTAATCATACCCTCTACACAGAAGCAACTGGAGTCTGAGGTGCAATGTAATTGTTTCCTTTCCTCTACACTTAAATTTGCGCACCTTTGATTGTATTTCTGACTGTAGTTACTAACTTTTACATGAATTCCAATCGTATTATGGCTCGATTGCGAATCGCAAAATCTTTTGTCTGCTCAGGGTGGATCGTGTGCACATGGCTTTTCTTGTTACTAAGTTGCGAGGCCTTGCCCTAGCGCAGCTTGAGAGCGCCGCGCCTGTTGTAACAGGTACACGACGTCATTTGGCGGTATTCTACGAGTGCGTCCACTGTTGCAAACAAAGCCGGCTGTGGTCGGTGCGCGAACTTCCTGGTGTGGGATGTAGCCGGCTAAATATCGAGCAGGTCGGACTTAGGAATCGTAAAAAGTTTTGATGTGGGTTAGAATTCATCTAATTTGGACGGTGTTAGGCTGCTGAATGCGTTGCAGCCAACAAACTGAGTGTCCGATTGATGGGGCAAAGAATTCCCTGGATAGCACTAAGAGCACACTATTGAATGAGATTACCATTAACGGTTTGCAGTAGAAACTAATGGTTGGTGTGCGACTGTAGAGCTGTGGAACTGCCGCAGAAAGTGCAATCTCGACTGCAATGATGATGCCTACTAGCTAATTCTGTAGCTGTAAGTCCACAAGATGGCACTGGTAACTCAGTTGGACAAGTGTAGGCACAGTAGGTAGCCTCAATAATTGCAAGTGGTAGGTCCAGAAAATGTGGTGCGTCAATTCAGCAAGACCACACGCCGTGAGTGGAACATCACTTAGTTGAACAGTTGCGAAAGTAGAGTTCTTAAAACTATAAATTATTAGAAGGTTTAGTTAAGAACGATATCACTTAACACCCTCCCTCCGACTTATGCTATTGCCTTAAAGTAGAGCACAAATTAAAGGCAGTTCAGCTGTAGACGAGTGGCGTCAATGATTTCGATCCAAGGCCACGTTTTCTTCATATGTATAAAAAATCGCGGAACCTCTATCACTGGTTTCAAAGAAAAGAACTTGGCTTACTACCACTCTTTATTGGCTCGGTGCTGTTATTCTACGCTTATAAAAATGAGTTATACCATGCTCTCATATACTTAAAAATGGCCTAAATATTTTATTAAAAATCATCAAATATTTAAGACGCGCTAGATCGCAATTAGCTTGTAAATCATGACGGTCCAATGTTTTCCCCCGTGGCCGAGTGGCATAAGCCGTTGAATGCCGGTTCAAGTCGCTGGTGGTCATGTGTTCGAATCTTGATGGATCCGATAGATGCGCACAACTGGCGATGCCCAAAGGGCTGAACCTGCAGCCTAGTGCTTTCCGGACATGTGGACGACGATCTGATTTGGAAAATGGCTGCAATGAACCTCACTTAATTACATCCAGAAATCCCCTACTCATGAGTATGAAAATATATTGATTTGCGGGCTACGCTTTTGGTATTATTTGAATCCATGGTGATATTAGCAGTATTCGCTACCGCATAAGTTAACGTTGCTTATGTGACCAGTGCGGAACAAGTTGGCAGGAACGCATCGGCTAAGCAGATGTCATTTATGCATATTCTGAACTGTTCGAAACTGTCACATCGTTTTCCTTTATTGATTTAGTTACAAAACCTTTAACAACAACTTAACATTGTTCATGCACCCCTAGCCAAGCGTCCCAAATGCACGTTTCATAATGTATAAGATATAGAGTTGGAAATTATATATCATTTCGAATATTGTACCACTTTAAGTGGGGTGTGGAGTTTCTTTATTTGGTTGTCCTTTAACTTACCAATGTATGTAATTATTGGTCGTAGAATGATCCCAAAACAACCAGTTTTCATTCCACCACGTATGAAGATGTTACCCAGTGAAAATCGATATAGTTTCAGGATACTAGTTATATCTTATAAGGAGCTAACATTCACAACACTGCTAAAGGATCCAAATCCAAATTAGCTGCTGGTGGTTTTTCCAGTTCAGCATTCTGCAATGTTCTCATATTAGTCTAAAATCTGACCAGCAATGGTTTGCAAGGACATGCGTCAAACCGACAAGTAGTGAAGCATATTTGAATGGTGGATGCTACCAAATCCCTAATGAGACCCGCAATCTCAATGTGGAATATGATTCGCAAGAATGGAAGCAGACAAGTAGATGCGAATCGTTAGGTATAGCATGTGAAGCACCGCCAATTACCAATGAATATCTTGCGAGCATCTACTATGCCGTAATTTTTCTGTCAAAATGGGCAGGGCCTACACAAATCAAACTCTGTACCGCCTCCTAAATATTTGCGAATAAGGAATTGAAATGCACCACAAGTGCCGACGCATGGTCCCTCCTGGAAGTCAGGGACTGTCCGGCTGAACCCTTTAACATTGCTCCGTCATCTGTACTCCTCAAGTGCAGCGTCACTTAATGAATGATCTCCTTGTGGGTCGTCTTCGTTTTGGCTGGGATTTTTGAACACTGGTGCTGTTGCGTGAAATCAGCCATGATTATGACACCACGTAATCGGAGGCAGAACCCATCGGACTGAATTTATTCCTTAGTACACGTCAATGTCTAATCAAATAAAATATACTTGTCGAACCATTTTGGTTTCATTAGTGCAACCATCTGATAATTGAGGGGTACGGATCTTGAGCACAATCACTTTCCATACTCCTTTAGGATTTCCTATATTGCTTCGATAGATGAATCTTGAGTAGTGACCAGTCCACTTGATTTGTAGCTCAGGTAAGTTCATGGAAGCCAGTTTACAGTATTCCTAGGATGACTGCTACGGAAGCGAGTGTGACAGCAGCAGCTTTAGCCAAGTTAAGGCCACTGGATGTTCACTAGCTATTACTGGATTCATGCCTCACACTCCATGACAAGTTGTTAGCAGCTCGTCAACTTCAAATTCATACGTGAGGGATCTGATTGCAGTTTGGTGCGAGTCCACCAGCTCACGTATAGTGCTGCCCCAATCTCAGATATCATCTCCGCACTCTCTGCTTTCAGTTCACAAGGCCTGTAGGGAATTTGAACCTCTGGTCAATTTCTTTGACGTATCAAAAGCATGTATGAGCTGAAAGCGATTACGGTTCATTTTGTCTTGGGTATTTTGTAACTAGTGCAAACGGCAGCTTCACATAAAACAGTAAATCTCACCAACCCACATTTCGCCAACACTCAGGTGGATCGGGGTTTTAGTGCACACGTAGAACATCCGCATTTCTTTTGGTAGCAGCAGTCTAACGAAATAGGAAAACAAATCTATACCAGCACGCCACCATGATCTGTTGTTGTTCTGTCGTTGTGGGAGTACGATTAGCCGCTCAGCTGTACATCCCATGGAATTATATCGGAAGTTAACCGAGTCCCAGAGAGTCCCACCGGCCACCGGAAATTAACTAATGGGCAATACTTTTACGCTTGTTAAGTCATTCGCAACTATTGAATGTGTCATGACCGTGGAACAAACGGTTGAGCGTGAATCGTCAGTGATCTATTTACACAGTTTCCATGGACACTTAAAATACCAACAATGCTAGTAAGATGGCATATTAAGGTTTTCCAGATTGGCCGGATACGTATCTGGGCGATAAGGAATATTTAAACATTCAAGTCTGCCAAGGCGGGGAACTCAAGTCAAGTCAATAAAATGCTTAATACATCAACAATGCTTGAATATTAAGTCATAAATAGACTGGTTTCATCAAATAAATGCATCGTACGCGCTGGATTATTACATCACCTTTCTTTCTAAAATGGGTGATTAGATATGACCTAAGCGCTTCTTTATCTACTTTTAGGATTCTTTTACCATACCAATACTGTAAAATTCCTTCTCGTGTTCATTGCGAAACTGATTTTGATGCAATTGTCCAAGCTGATAGAATAAAATGAGATTTGATAAAATCTGTTCAAAAGCCACTGCACTCAGCTTTCTTTTTATTTCTGTATTCTGCTGGAATTAACTCCTTAGGTGGCCGCGCACTTGCAAATAGATCCGATGAGCCTCCAGTAGCTGGTAGACATTGTTCCGGACTCATTTATGCAGAAGTAGCATCTCATATTTTCACCGTCTAATTGTTATGAATTCTTATTTTGCTAAGGTGGTTTATGTGAAGGTAACATTCAGTCTACAACAGTGTTGTCTCTAACCATTTTATCATTTTCTGGGATAACATTAAGCAACTGTCGAAGCGCCACCAACATTTGAACACGGTAGCCAGTGCATTATGCACTGCTGTCGAGATGTTGCAAAACACCAGCCAAAAACGTCCGCATCGACCCAATCTGAACTGGCCGGTGTCGAAATCGTCGAGGGTCATTAACATATTTCAAGGACACATGCACCGATATGCATCCTCACGTCCTATTCACACCCCCAGACATGCTTGGTGAGTAAATACAGTAGACCTACATGCCATTGGTTGGTCGACAAATTAGTGCGTTCCAATTAACCCCTGACCAGCGCGGCGACTGAGCAAAAACGAAAGACTCTTCTCAAACGTACGGTACATTTGAGGATAAACTTGTTGAATGCCTGAGAGACCGCCTAATTGCTGGCATAAATAATTCCGATTTATATCGTCAGCACTGATGACTTCCAGCACTGACTCATAACCCAGTGAAGTCCATCTGTTTACACTATCATAATGTATCTGATATTATAAATCCCAGATGACTGATGCTGATCAAAAAATGCTGTTTGCCTCAACCGACCGCCGGGTTCGTGCTAAAGCGAGAAAATAGTGGGGAAATGACTCGGTTAAATCTCATGGCATGGCTTAATCTCCAGCAAAGGGTGTAAAGGGTGGTTAACACGACAAACTGATCAGGCAATGTTTTCCCTTTGGAAGCTTCATTCCCGGTATACTTGTCCGTATCAGAATTCTAAATGCCATCAGTGTGGTAAAGCTGGGCATATTTACAGTGTTTGTTGTCAATTCATAAGTTGTACTACATAAAACAGCTTAGTGTTGCCTCCATAAACTCGCTAAAGGTGTTCCATGCTTTAACACCGGCTGCGAATACAGGTGGTTAATTATTCAGTACCCGACGCAGCAGAAATGGTACGCCGCCCCGTTTTATTGTTGATGCTGTTAGAAAGTGGAGTCTCTCATTTCTTACAAGATTCCCAATCATTTTTCCCTTATGCTCAGCTTGATTCTATATCCAACAATATTAATGTTATTACTGGACACACTGTCCCGTTGATAGAACGTTGCGATTTACTGGTATTAGATAAGCATTCTAACGCTGTGGATTGTAAATTTGTTGTGGTTCATCAAGGCCTCTTCTAGTCATGGTCTTAAAGTTATGTTGGCGCTTAAAATAACTTTCACTTTTCTATCACACACTGATACCGATATTCAAATTCGTGGTTCACTTCACGATAGTTCAGTGACCTCTAGTGAAATGAAAATCCCGCCTGTTAATTCAGAAGTAGTCGGTGTTCTTGCTTTCTATAAACTTCGTATACTTCCATTTGGACTAAAGGGAACCTGTTCGCAAGGTATTTGTGTCTATATGTGAAGCAGTCTTCATTGTCCTGATAAAAGGTACACGATGGGTCACACCTGATGTCACAACATTAAAGCCGCTTGGACAAACACCGTGTTTTTGCAGAGATTACCGTATTATTATTAATGCAAATCTACTGCAGCGTAGTTGTGCCACGGAAAAACCTGATTCTATTTCTTCTCCTCTAACTGCATCTGAGATTTTCTCGAAAATATACTTAAAGTATGCATATAAGCAGACACCTCTCACCGACGACTCTAGTGCACTGACCACCAGCAATACACTTTATGTGTTTTCCCAATATAGATTCCTTCCTTTCGGTCTTAGTGTGTCACCAGCCACATTTCAACAGGTGATGAACTACATTATGAAAATATTGGAGCATGTTGATTTATAACAATATGATGTGCATGTGCGTGCTGCAAATTAACACAGTCATGCTTAACAATTGTTAACACTTTTAATTCTTTTTAAGTAAACAAATTTGAGTAGCAACCCAAAGAAGTGTTTAATTGGTGTCAAAGATATCAGTTGTATTAGTTTTCAGGTTATATCTGAAGGATTCAAACCAGATCCTGATCACATAAAGCCATCGGTTGACGTGAGGTCATCCACCAATGTAAATGAATTTCGAGCACTGATGGGAACTTTACAGTAGTTTCCTAAATTCACTCCAAATTGTGCATCCACTGCCGATCCTTTATTCACCTTGTTAAATGACAAGAGTTTTGTTTAGTTAACTGCAACATAGCATTTGTTTTGAAAGCTTTTGAAAATGCTTACAGCTGCTTGTGTTCTTCGTACGTTATCTCGGAAAATACAAATCGTAATTTTCACATTTACCTCGCCATCTGGTATAGGTTCTGCGTTAGAGCAAAATGGACACCCAATTTTATGTATCTCTCATCTACCCAGCAATGCTGAAATGAGCTTTGCTAAGACCCATCGTGATTATTTGGCTGTTTACCGGGCAGTCACTAGACTTCAAATATATTTGTTTGATCTCAGGTTTACTAAGGTGACATATCATGAAGCTCTAATGTTCATTTACAACGCTGCTAGTTAATTAGATAAATCTTCAGCAGCCATGGTTCATATATAGAGTGATCTTAATACGTACAAATATGTGGTTCAACACAGAAGTACAAAATGCACCCTTCACCTCAACCACTTTTCGCGAATTGCAATGCTATTGAAAGCCGATTCTGAAATAAGTTGGTTACTCACTCAGCCGCTTCCTGTCTTTCATTCAGCTCTTATCAAGGATACTAGAAAGTGTTACTGGGCATTGATTTCTGCTGTCACACGAGGATTATTTGTATCTCTAAAACGGAAGTTCCCACAGTTTTATGTGCGTCGTGAAGAGCTGTGTGCTACACCAATGGTGTACTGCATGCTAATGATCGTGTCGTTATTCGGCCGACTTTGAGGTCAGCTGTTCTGACAGATTTACATTCTGGCCATCCTGGTGTTAAAAAGTTGAAGTTCTTAGCTCGATGCTTGTGCTGGTGGCCTGGAATGCATGCAGATATTCGACGAATTGATTCTGAGTGCCCGAACTGCAAAACACAAGATTCTACAGCAGTGTTCCAAGTGGACACCATGGCCGATGACGTGCTATCCTTGACAAGGGTACGTATGGATTATTGTGGACCATTTCTGCAGAAGTACCGTACCCTTGTGGCGGTGTATTCGTATTCAACGTAGTAGTAGGCATTTCTGACTAGAAAACAAATGCTGAATTTACTGTCCGTGCCTTGAGAATAATGCTTAGTAAATAAGGAGTCCCGTTAAGTTTATTTATTTACAAAGGTTTACACTTTCAGCTTCAGTTGTTACCATTTGGCAGCAGAATCTTGGGTGTGGTACTTTTTACTGCTCTAAGTCAGCCAGGCTCTAATAACCTAGCTGCAACCTTTGTTGCCACTTCAAAACTTTCTGTTGCCTTCTGTGCTCCTACTTCTCTTAAGAAATTTGATCGCTGTGTTGATAACTTTCTTCTCCAATACCGTAACTTTGTGTACTCCACCTTTGGAGACACACCTGTTAACTTGTGTAAATCCAGACAACTGACGTCGAACATGCGTGGTTTGGGAACTGTTGAGATATCTTACTTTAGAGGCAATAATTCACGTCCTTCATCCGGAATAATTTTGTTAACAATCTTCGCAACGTTGTGTCCTTGTATTTCCATGGGTATAATCTACGAATCTTGGAAGTCATGTGCTTAAAATTTTGGGTCTCCATGACTGTTTTGTACATAAACTTCATGTTGAGCACGTACAATGCAAAGAGTCCGGTGAGTTGTCATTCAATTATATGTGCACTGGAAATATTAAATGACTATTCAGTTTCTGATTCGCATGACAATTCTGAGCAAAGTCAGCTTCCAACAAGATCCGCCAGATTGCAACAGAAATGCCAAATTAATTACAGTTGCATTCAAGCTACGGATGATGCGATGATTACACACACAATACGCAATGACTGATGATGGTTATTCTTTTTCTGCAATTGACTTAGGATATATACCCCTGAAATTCGAATTCCAATTCGGGTGTTCTTACTACGGGTCGAGACTAGCTAGGTTGGAGAATAATTCTATTTCGATTCCGAACCTACGATAATGCTTCAATTACATACTTGGTAGTGAGCACTCGCCAGGGAAGCATAGTGGCTTCTAACCAAAGTAATGATATACAAGTTGCTTCCGTTGAACCATGATGTGTAAAGTCCCAGTCGCCAATGTCTGCTCCAAACCACGTATGATTTCAAAAAACAGATCTTATTTATGATACTCATGCCATTTTAGAACCGTAAAACACAACCCCATAAAACTAATACGGGTTATTCCTTACCCTAACATCGAACATTACAGCGAACGGCGACTAATTACATTGAAATTAGAATCGGCTATGGATAGAGAAAATATTTGCTCCCTGCAATTTCGCTTCTCAGGGATCCTATGGGAATCGGATCTATCGAGATGTCTCTTGGAGAGAGCAAAAGTCACAGCCATCAATCGCAGCGGGACAAACTCAGAATACAGCCTTCAACCATAAAATCTTAAAGGTAACTTCCAACAATGGACCAGAGCCTGGTTATCACCATTTAGGAAAGTGGTCGTTTATTCGAGAAATACAATTGTCGGGTATCGTCGCCGCTCGATCGCTCAAAATGTTACCCATCTTGATATATGCTATAGAGGATGCGAACCAAGGAGCCTGCAACTTGCAGTTTAGACAAGAAATAGCAACAGAAATGTTAAAAAGTGGAGCAAAAGTCGGAGAAGCTTTCTACTAAAGTTTAGTTTAAGGCAGCGTTGGCTGTGCATAAGTCAGACATGATATAAATGAAAAACGTACCGTCAATGGTACAGGAGTTTTGCTGGCCCGCTATTTCACTACATTCTGATGTAGGTCTAGATAAGAAATGGGAAGTACCTTCTTCCCAACAAATCACAGACGAGGTATCAGGGACCAGGAACAAATTAAACAACGGCCCACTTCATATTAGTCAGATTTCTCCCACACCTAAATCTTTTAACCCCTGGTGAGTACCCAGAAACTGATATGACAACCTGGTTGTGCACCAATGCTTAGGTATTTTTCATTAAGCCAGCGTAACTGAAAGATCGTCAACTTCTCATGTCATGCGATGCAATCAGTGTTACTGCGACTTGGTATGGCGGGCGCCAACGTTTACCTACCTGGCTTGCTACTAGTACGAAAGGACAGACTTAAAATTGAAGGAGTTTTTATTATGTATGGCCGAAGCGAATTACAGTGAACGGTGATGGAAAATTCAAACTCACGGTTCCCCGATTCCTTTTATTGCCCCCCCCCTGCAGTTACAATGTATATACGCCTGCACTGTAGCCTTAGAGCCATGTTGCACAAACTATACATTCGAAATGGACTGCCACCTAGTGATTGTTCAATGATGCCCTCTAAAGGAAATAATCACTTACATCTTCAGCATTGGTGATTTCAGCGTAGGTTGTTTAGAAGCTACTGCCACGATCGGAAAGCAAATCAAAGCCGATCGGCAAGAGCTCGAAACCTGCATTCTAATTTGCAATCACATCATTTCGCTCACTCGGTTTAGATAAGGTAACAAGCCATCTTTGCTGGATCAGGTGCCTACCAAAAAGAACATCTGTATGCTTTGTTGGTTGCAGACTGCCTGGTGGGTCGTAGTAATCATGAAATAAGCAGTTTCAGATTCAATATCTCGGAATATGCTTGGAACCGACTGTGATTTCATGATTTCAGAAGGTTTAAATACAAATCCGTTTGGCTAGGGTTTTATTGTAGCAACGTTTCGCCCTTGACAGAAGAGCTTCTTCAAGCCTGGCCTGAAGAAGCTCTTCTTTCGAGGGCGAAACGTTGCCACAGTAAAACCCTAGCAAAACCGATTTGTATTAAAACCTTCTGAAATCAGTTTCAGATTCCTCTACTATAAAAAGACCTCAAGAAAAACACAGAGTTGGCTGGATCCATCACGCTTTGCAACTGTTTAGCTCAGATGGTTAGTGTCACAACCTGATCTTTCCTGAATGAAAACCCCTGAATGTCTCCTAGCTCCAATGCGTCAACTAACTCAGTCGACGCATTGCAGGTGCTTCGAAGGCAATTGACCGAAAATATGAACATTTTATGGAGCAGAAAGCGGAAATGTATGGGAGTGCGTAAAACAACATAGCGAAGGAGTACAATCTCCAGCACCAACAACTTAGGACAAATACATTATCGAACGAACACCGTGCTCAACTACTCAGAGGAGACATAGCCGCATATCAGCAGGATACCGCAAAAGCTTCAGCACTAACCATAACTATCTGCACAGGATTGTCATTATCCTCCGTAAGATGCAAGTATTTACTACGCTCGAGGTGATTAATGGCAAAAATAGAACGGCTCAATCCTTCCAGCACTGTTTAGACCACAACCAGGTTTTTGACATTCGGAATCCGAGTAATAATTGGATCTACAAAGGCAAAAACGAGACCTGACCTATAACTTACCGCTAATCATCAATTATTCTTCTACTATCAAAGTTCATGGAATCCGTCATAGGCAAAACGCTGGTGTACTACTTAGAAAACCACCGCTTACGTCAACCGCGATCGTGCACAACGGAGTTCCTAACAGTATGGAATAGTTGGATCAAGTCGACTGATGCTGGAGAGGAAACTGATGTGGGCTATTTGGGTTTGGCTGAGACATTCTATCGTTTATATCATTGGATACTCCTCTCGAAGCTCCAGTTCTACGGGATCATTTAACTGTCCTTAATCTCTCCCGCCAACTTTCTCCTTCAACGGCAAATAATGATTCGAGTTCGCAACTCCTTAATAGACCCTACATACGTCGAGTGTGGTGTACCCGACGATTTAGTTTTTGGGTCACGAATGCTGTCGTAATTATTACAAACCTCGCATAGGCAGTCTAATCAAATTTTTGTGTGTTTGCCGAAGCCATCAATATATGGCACAGGATGCAGGCGCATGCTTATCACAATTTGCTCCAGTGCGTCCTGGATATGATATATCATTCGTCAGCCCAAAATCCACTGTAGTTTAACGTGAGCAACTGAAAGGCAGTCACCATATGACAACAGATCAACTACTTATACTAGTTAAACGCATGTACTGCAGAAAGAATTCGTCGAAAGTGACCTGGATGTGCTGGATCAGAATGACTTAGGTTGCTTCAGCCAAAACTACGACAAATGAACAATGATATTCGACGGGTTAAGCAGAACAAATCTAAAAGCCCCGTTGGGTAGCCTGATGGGTTATCAAAAACGCTTAAGACCATTTACTTTTAGTGGTTCTACCATCAAAAGAAGGGACTTATCGTATTGAATGCAGTAATCCTGCACTTCCAGTGGTTCCATAGCTTTAATAGGCCTAAAATAACAAATCCATGGTAAGATGGAGAGTAATGTCAAGTAACAAAATATAAATGGAGGAGTGCGTCTTCAAACCGACTTCTAAATACGCCTAACGTAGGTGCAAAAACAACCGATTGAGGTAAAGTATTCCATGGTTGACACACAAATGGAAAAGCTGGTAAGTAACACATCTGGCTGTTGTGAAAAACGTTTAGACAAATATACGTCACTTTTTTCGAAATGGGATCAGTGGGTATGTTAACACCGAAATCGTACACTCAACTTAAGGCATAAGATCCAAGGCTGAAGCACGACTTCACTGCTTTGTACTAAATTGCAGTTTGTGCTTCTAATCAAGGAATCAGAATACGCCATGCCCCATACGAGTAAATGCTGCAACGCTTTGGCTTATCCCACGGACAATATCGCCAAGCGCGAAGTGAATTATTAATGATCTACTTTATTCTGCAAGACTTGTATCTCATGTGTTGGCCCGTATCCTCAAGGATTACAGGCCTGTCCTGTAAGATGAGAGTACTGGTTCTAACCTGCGTAGGGACCGGGCGACCCTCATAATATCCTTAGCCCATGTGCGAACGGTGCTGGATAAGAGGCAGCAAAAAGTCGGACCTGCATACCTACCTACTAGAAGAACAGTATAACTTTCTGGAGTGCCGTGGAACTTTTGTTTCTAATCGTGTAGGTCGTCCGTGGAACCCCCTTCTCCAAACAGATTTTCCTGCAAGAACAATATAAAGAACAGCACTGCTAAATAACGCAATCATCTCTTGGAATATACTTTGGATTTATATGTTGTTACCTGTGGGGATGTGGAACTGCGCAGATTGCAGGATGTCAACTCAACACTTGAAAGTCTTTCTGTTCCTACTTACAGTACTATCTGTTTTTATAATATTATATCAGTAACTGAGCTAAAAGTCCCACGGTATTATAGAGCAGTGAATTTTAACCAGTGTAAATTTTTTGATCATGTTTCATAATATCAGATTCTGACATTATTGCAGAGTAAGCAGTTTTCTGTCCTAGACTACCCATAAAAGTATGCAGGAAGATTCACACATGTGTAACTGCAAAGCTACTTTTTAGTATGCAGTCGGCGCATTACGTTATCGTCGCGCTTTCATCTAGTATTTGTTATCTGAATCACCCTACGAGACTTGTCAGCTGGTTACTCTTTTACCCATTATTATCCATTGCTGCAATGTAAGGGTATGCGGGTGTTCTCCGAGCTGGCTGGTATGGATGCAAACGTTTCATCATCAGGATAGACGACATCATCATCATTATCGGAAAGCGACACATACAGATCAAATCCTGAATTATCGCAGCAATCATCCAACTGTCTACAAGCGCTGCTGCTTAATAACTCTATTTAAAAAGCGCAGACACTTTGCAGCACCCGCAGCTGAGGAAAGCGGATGAAGCGAATCTATTCGAATTGATTGCACGGAATGGGTATCCTAGGAATTTCATTCTGCGTTGTTTAACATCAATAAAAAGACCGACACATGAACAAACATCAGAAACGGATAAAAAGACATTCTACCATACATAAAGGGCGTCTCTGAGATGGCGGCGAGACTGCTACTACCTTTCGGAATCAGAGTTGCACACAAGCGGATAGAAACCATCCGAGGCAACCACTTCTATGGTAAGGACTGGTTTGGCAAAGAAGAAACAAGGGATGTGATTTACAAAATCCACTGCAAAAATCGTAACGAATACTATGTGGGCCAGACAGGAAGAATGCTCGGCACTAGGCTACATGAACATAGCCTAGCCATCCGCCGACATGACCAGAACTCCCTGATGTCGGTACATATGGACGCCGAGCATCAGCAGTTTGATTTGGAGAATGTCAGGATCATAGGCAGGGCAAAAAGTCGAAAAGCACGCGAGTTAATCGAGGCTTGGTACTCGGGAAAGAACTCAATCAACCAGCACTTAGATCCTGATACTGCCTATGAAGCACTGAGGGTCAAAATAATACTCCGCCCCCAGATCAAAAGGACAAAAGAACGTCATTGAGTCGGACACTAGCCAATAGTACCCAAGAGCTGACTACACGGTCAACTCACGTGGAACAATAGACGTCGCTACTCACGTGCTTTGTATAAATTACTGAACATATTTTCTGACCGAGTATTCCAAATGAAATCAGTTTGCCCTGGAGACAGTTTTAGGATTTGCATGTTCCGACTACACACAATAGACAAGAAGGAAGTAAAAACCCATATGATGCTTGCGCATAATCGTGAAACAGTTGTAGCTGATTTACTAATATAGATCTTGAAAAAGATAACACTCAAGAGACAGCCATTTTGGCGAAAAGAGTGGAATCTGACATCCTACGTTGAGTTACATGAAAAGGAAAATTCATAAAAATAAGAGATCATAACAGAATGTCCACTTGCGACACGAAATGACCAAACCGCTCATTCTAGGGTGGCAACGAAATTAAAGCATTAAAATTAGTGTAACACATTTAATATGGGTAAAAAGGCACGTTCTTCTAAGTATATTAAGGGAAGACAAGCGAAATTCAAGAGTACCTGTGTCAAAAATTTACGTGTGTCATGTGACGGACAGACATTAGATTAACACATTTAATGTAAATTTGACGATGCATTATCACATCGTATTTTGAATACGGAAAACTAAAACGTTTAATGCGGGCAAAACTGGGAATAAAAAGAATGCGACCATATTCCTGCTGTAGACAGTAAATTGGCCTTAAAGTGTTTCATAAAATATGCCCTTGTTTTGTAAAGCAGACAAATGGTGCTACAATGTTTAATCGGTATTTAACCATTGCGCGAATACCAGTATTTGTAAACAAACAGAACGTAATGGCAGATTTTGCAGTGTCGCCACACCTAAATTATTTACCACATGATGTGAAAAATTATCCGTCACAATTTAGAGGTACAACTTCTGTTTGCAGGTCCATTTGAAATGGGGTGAAATAATCCAATTGCGATTGGGACTGGTCTCATGCGTCTGAAGGAATAATTTGGCTTTGTTCACCTCCTTATCGCACTTTGCTGCATCATATCGAACACATTAACTTGTACTCCAGTGGCCACGTTAAAACTGTCAATCATACTAAAAAGAGAAAATTATGTACCGGCGTGACACTAAGCTGGAGTACCGCAATTAGAGAATTGATTGGGTGGATGTACCAGTGGGTCGAAATGTTGGAATTTGTAGCTGATAATGAAGTAAGCACATACACTTAAGACTCTGTTTGCTTAGATCTTCCTTTCCAGCAATAAAGTGATGCGCTTGAGGAAAAATCGAAAGATCGGGCCTTATAGTTGATAAAGCCCAAATTTAATGCCAGGATTACGCAACGTTACAGCACATTTTTAGACACGACATAGTTCCAGTTACTTCGGTTTGGAATGATATTCGGCACACATACGGGGCTGCCACGGCGTCTTGATAGTTTCAGTTTGATCGGATTGCATACATAATTCTTGTAAGTTGCTATAATAGATAAATCCTGACGCAATTCACGCGTTTCAAATTTCACATACTTGAGTTTTGATCGCCAATTGTTAAAACTGGTGAATATTAGCTTATTACTAATTGATGTGATAACATATTCTTGCCCTAAAGTAGCCTTCGACATCCTCGGTTATATAGTCGTATTACAAAAGCACTGGTTGGCGTTGTCCACGGTAGATAGATAAATGGTTACCTTTGGATATTTGATTTTTACAGAAGAGTTAGAACAACACCAACGTAAAGTATCGTCCCACTTTCTGAACTATGCCTCTACAGTATCTTGTAGAACAAATATTGTTACTATGAGGCCAAAGCAACATAATTATGCGTACGGCAGTATGCCGAGCTAGGTACAACGGGTAAAACCAAATAATTGGCAAATTCGGTGGGGCATCAACAGTGAAAATTGAGGAATAAAAACACAAACTTTATAAGGACGCGAAATATACGTAGCTGACTAAACATTTCGATGTACGAAATTGTGGTTGCGAAAGCATTCGCAGAGCGGACATTTGTACACTTTAGCTAGTTCAGCGCAATTCCACCCTGCAGTTATTTTGGTAATAGAAGACAACCTACTTGCAGGCACTAACGAGAAGATACTTTATAAACTATGAAGTAAATTACGAACACGTAGATAAAATTCTTTACTTCCAGCATCATATAAAATCATTTAATTTGGTTGGTGAGCGTAAACATAGCTAAATAAGCGGTTAGCATCTAACAGGAACAATACGAACCAAAACTCTAATGAATACGTGTCTCGAACACTGCTCCTGAATTATCCTTCCAACATCAGCTTTATTCCTCGTTAGATTAACTACAGAAATGTCGATAAACTATCAACGATCGGTGCATAAACACAGGTCTCCTGAAAGCGACAAAATGCATCTTCCATTACTGCATTTAACAGACATCCAACTAACAGAACCAGGCGCTGGATTATTCAAAAGTTTGAAAAGCGAAATGAGAAGACGAATATTGGCAGATGCTAGCATTTCGTATTATCTCGTCAGTACCAATACAATAATAGGGAAATCCTTTTATATGTCTTAAACGGTACAATCAAGCCAATCAAATTTATGGTTGTTGGGATTAGGTCCACGGCAATCACAGGTTGAAAACTAATTGTTTTTGGACACACAAAGCTGGTCTAATTTGGCCTATCGCGACGGCATCGGCAAATCGTAAAAGGCGTGCATTAGTATGATCCGGAACCCCGATAAGGGATTGCACACAGCACAACATTAAGGACTCTTTTGAAGTACTCAAAACTTAGCCAGCATCAGCTGAGCCGACAAGGTTATATGCTCCGTTGACGTCGTCGTTATTTACTAAGGTCCCCTTGCTAGAGACAGTTGATTACATTTACCACCTGATAGAAGAGGAGAATTTCCGTTTACCAATACCGGCAAACCTCCTGAGACCGTCCCTGTTACTTTGCACGGAGAATGTCGCTTTCCGATCCCAGCACACATATCTCCAAATTGATGGAGTGTCCATGGGCAGTCCGTTAGGTCCGGTACCGGCTGATGTTTTCATGCTGTTGCTTGAGAGGAAACTAAGTGGGCAGATTTCTCAGCTGCCGTATTACAAACGATATGTAGATGAATCCTTGTTATCGGTTACACGAAGATGCAAATCAAACAACTAGTAGACTAACTTAATAATTTCCTGGCCAAACTAAATGTGACTTTTGAATTCCAATCGAATAGGCGTCTTCTGTATCTCAACATTCTCATGAGTCGAAGGGATATTGGGCTGATTAAGCGATCTGTATACCGGAGGCCAGCGTGGTCCGGCCAATACATACACTTCACTAGCTTCTCACAGATGGCACCCAAGCGCGCGCTGGTAAAAACATTATTCACTCAGGCCAGACGTATCTGCTCCAACGACTGCCTGCCTGAGGAGTTTGAGCTGATCACTAAAACACTTATAGAGAATGGTTACCCAAAGCTATTCATAGATAAATATAGCCAAGTTGCACCACCCAAAGTGATGGTGTTGACATCCCCTAAGAAAAGCTGTACATCGAGCTACCAATCAAAGGTGACACCGCGAAAGAAGGATAAGCAAAGTCATTGTCTCGGCCATTCAGCGTGCATACTGTGCTGCGGAGGTGCTACTTATCAACAGAACCCGAAAGTTGTCGTTACCTTCAGTAAAGGAAGATGAACCCGTCGACGCCAAATCACATTGGGTCTACCAAATTGTGTGTGACTGCGGTATCAGTTACATCGGCAGGACCGAACGGGTTTTAGATTCCTGACTGAAGCAACACTTTCCAAACTGGGTTCAGCGCGGAGTTACTCAATCCACCTCCGAAGATACGTGCTCGCGTAAGCCGCCAGCGTCCTCCATAGGCAGACATAGATTGGCGACACGTCACCAGGTCAATCCCTTATCGGCGTTCCTGATCTTGTTACGTCATACTAATGCACGCCTTTTACGATTTGCCGATGCCGTCGCGATAGGCCAAATTAGACTAGCTTTGTGTGTCCAAAAACAATTAGTTTTCAACCTGTGATTGCCGTGGACCTAATCCCAACAACCATAAATTTGATTGGCTTGATTGCACCGCTTAAGACATATAAAAGGATTTCCCTATTATTGTATTGGTACTGACGAGATAATACGAAATTCCACCATCTGCCAATGTTCAAAATTTATCTAAAAGAGAACGGAGTACCGTCAAATGTGTGTCGGAGTCTTACCACATAAACACAAGATGGAATTCAGTCTCAGACTGTATGCAACCCTTGTGCTTAGTAAGGTCATGCAAGTGATCAATTCATACAGGCTGATGAGCTACCTAAAAAGATACTACATCAACGAAACAAATCAGCATGGTTTGCGTTGAAATCAAGCCTACTACACTAATGTGAAGGTAGCACGCCACCGATTGACCAAAGCAATCAAAGAAAGGAAAAATACTGTTGACATAAAAATGCATTTGTCGAAAGTATTTGCGCGCTTGGAACATGGAATCCTGCTGCATAAATTTAAAAAAGGCCCCAAAGTATATGTAGTAGGTTAGACTGACAAAGATTTTACAATCACCAGCTGGAACTTAGAGCTTGAACCGCATTGCCCTACCTAATTCGAGTGCAGTACGACACTCCGCAGAGTTCGGTACTTGGTTCACGCCTGTTCTTAATTATTTTAATGCTCTAGCGATAGTTCTTACTTCGACTAATAATCTTCGAGGACGACGTGAAGAGTTAGTGCGAGATCAAGGGAATGAACGACTACGAGATCCTCCAGCGTCTATTCGTCGACGCCTGGCATTGGTCGGTGAGAAAAGCACAGCCATTCAATGGAAACAATTGTCGCGTTGTCCACGTTAGACATCGACAACGCAACATGCACAGGCTTAGGTCGCATGATATGCGGACAAGCTAGACTGAACATGCCGTAGGTTATTCCAGAGTCAGCAGCAAAGTGCTGGGCAGCATGATGGCCTCATGCGGAGGGCAACAGGGAGGTTTTCGTAATCCATAGTATATATCATGATTAATGTCTGCATGCATCTTGACGTCAAATGCTTTAATAATACTTGACAAAATGTGCTTGGTATCACAGCGCTTAATACTCAACAGTTTCGAGCAACCAAACTGTCAAGGTATTGCGCAGCCTTCTGCTTCAGCATTGATGGAAATCACTGAGTGTTCAGTGGATACAAATGGCGACTAAGTAGATACCTCATATTAGTTTGCCAAATGCAGAGCGACCACAGTCAAGTATGCTACAACCTTCAGAAACTCTGCACAAAAGCCTAACAGGAAGGCAATAGCCTTAAACATAATCCGCACTATTGCCCTCCAGTTTGTCGTGGAAAACGTCTCTGTAAAACCAGTTGTCGGTGTCAGTTTTCAAAAACGAATAACCAATTAAAATCTGTGCTATTTGTTGCATCAAGGAATATTCTAGGTATTTATTCATGCTAACTAGCACGTTTGTAATTATGAACCAGTGTTGCGCTATCGACATAATATTGCATTAAGTATTAACCATAATAACTCCCCAATTCATTTAGTTTGCTCATTCAGAAGTTATTAGCCTAAACCTTGCAAGGAGAACTCTTTTTGGCAATTCAATTCAGGCAAAAACAACTATGTAAATAAGATAAACAAGATTACAGGACTATATGAACGAGACAGATAGGCGAACGCTGTAAATGAGATTGGTTGTCTAAACAGGGTCATTCAGTAAGCTGCTTGACACAGTCCGATGTCATAAGATGCGAATACGCACGAAATCACACACGCATATATACAGTTAGTCTCAGAATTCTAGTCCCGTTTTAATCTGTTGCTCGGAGACTAAGGGTCATGCCTCCGGGTGAGAGGAGAGCTCTCTAAATTGCCAATTGTCCAATTGTAGGTGTTGGTCTATCTCAAAATGTCTCTCACGCGGTCACATGAGTATGAACGACCGGAGTGATGGCCATATGTATGCATCTGCGCACAGGTGCAGTTGCTGCTCTCGTCTATCGGGAAAACGCGGTATGGCCGTGGACGGTTGTGTTGAAGTCAACTACTGCACGCCACAGGGTAAGTTCACCGAGCGATACATACCGGGTTTCGGGCTGGTTGGAACGAATGCAGGAGTGAAACATTAAGACAGCCGTACACCATTTTTTGCTAACGTGGTATAGTTGTAGTGCCGCTCGGTCAGGCCTAATTAACCTGAGCAATAAGTTTCAATAGGTGCTTAGTTTATCCCGGATAAGGACAACAGGGTAATTGGCAACTCTCTATTAGACCTAAAGTTTGCTTCCGAAAACTGACCTTGGCAAAATAGTCATGCCTTACGATTAGGCCCCGCAAATATGAAACGTAACGGTTTGACAAAGTTCTCTTGAAAGCTATGCTGCCTAAAGACTACTTGCTGCCGAATAACCTATTCTCCCTTTATAGTGTTGACTCTTCATTTCAAAATATTCAATGTAGCGGCAATATTTATTTAGCGTAATACCGAGAAACCCCATTTCTAGGCAATATCTAATCTACGAGGATACTAAGAATCACGTAGTTCACAAAGCGCGAAGCTCATTGACTTGAAAAAAGGAATGCACAACCGTGGGACCACAGCACAGACATGCGGGTTTCGCCCATCACAAGCCAATTATCTTTGTGGTTACCTTTTCTGACACACTGCTGCAAACTCCGAATATCAAATTCAAAATGATCGATAAGCCACGCTTTTGCGGTCTATATTCTTACTGAAACATCTTGGGACCTTTAAGTAACCAGTACGTTATTATTTAAAAGCACTCAACCCACGCAGATGAACACGATATAAATACAAAACCGCGTGCCCTATTCGCATATCTTCATCTTGTTCATTTTGTCTCCGTATTTCCTAGGCATAACCATAAAAATGAGTACTGGCATTGTGAACCAACTTGCATCGAACTTGCCAGTCTAAACGCTGTCTAACCAGCTTTGCTGCTTAAAATACATTCTGGCCCGAAGCATATTTGGCACCATTTGTTCGTGCTGAAATTTTGTCTAGAAAGCGGTGATAACGCTGAATAGTTTTATTAACATAAACAGTATAAAACGGTGACATGTCCGTCAAAGAAGAAGATACAACGTACCCACCGGCGTTTGCTTGCTGTGCGGAAATCGCCTGAGACAATAAGCTATAATTTTGTGCAGTGTTTCCGTGTGGATAGCGCGACATCGGTTAAAAATTCTAACTTTCAACTGTTCAACTAACACATGTGCTGTCTTTTAAACTCTTCTTATCAAGTAACCCTATATGAGGAAATGTAAGAAGTTCAGTTCGGGGGACGGGGCAGGCGAGTCCTTTGGACCTACGCGACCGATCCACCGGTGCCCAAACACCTCGTCAAGATAATCCCGCACCGTTTGTGCATAATGGGCAAGTGCGCTATATTGAAGCTTAAATGTCTACACCGAATTGCCAAAGTCGCCAACGAGAATCGGTGGTGAAAATATCTCTATATTGTAGCTTTTGCGTTACTTACCAAAGAAAATTTCCTTACCATTTGAGAACCATGATTGACGAAAAGAATTCTCTTGCACTCTCGAACTACTTACACCAGCCGAGGTGCTGGCGGCTGTACTTGACAAACCACCTTTTTCCTCACCAGCGTTTAATAACTTTAGTTCACGTTTGTTCAACACCCCTGGTCTTGATTTTTCCTTTCCTTTTTCGAGTTCACAACATCCTGCCGCTTTGGGCGACCGTTCTTGCTATGCGAATCAGAGCCTAGGTCCGAAGATGCGCCAAATCGTGTTCATAAGTCTTTTCTAGCGCCCGCTCCCAGTTACGGCTAGCAACCTTAAATGTTCGGACGCTGATGCGGATTAGATCACAGGCAGCATTTGTTCACACTCTAGAAATTACAGTCATTGATGTCTTCTGTCTCAGCTAGACCGGTTAACAGCACTCTAGCAAGACTCTGCGACTAGTTTTACCGTCTGCGAATTCCACTGGCATCTTCACTTCGCGCTTATCTGAAGACTCCACCGCTGAAGCCGCTGGCTTTGCTGGCGTGAGTATTGCTTTGTCCCCACCTCCTGAGGTCGCGCTACTAAACTGGATCTCTGTTAACTTTCGACTATTCGCGATCACTTTTGAGATTTCAGTACGACTGTTCAGGCGCGAAGCCAGCTGAAGCTGTCTAATAAGTGTCGCAGCGGTCGCTCCCAGATACTGCAGCCCGGAGCCAGTTAAAGATGAGTTTTATGGTCAACTCTTCGACCTTCTACGTAAACAGCGCAGTAACGATGTCGTGACGCTTGCCGGTGACTTGAAGGCGCAGGTTGGTAGATTTGAAGTTGCTGTTTGGTTGCTGTTTGGTTAACACTGTCATGGCGCTCGCAGATCTGAAAACGGTGATCGACACCTTCAGAGTTGCACCGATCGCGGCGTCTTTCTCTCCGGTACTAGCTTTCGGGGGTCCTAACGCCAAAGCGCCACCTGGAGACCCCCATTACCTAGCAGCAGTGGACACAACTTGACTGCATCTTCATTAGCTATGGCTGGCGGGGATTGCAAATCAATCTGGAGTACCCGTCTCACATCGGATCACGCGCCGGTGTGTGCCAACGTCGCGCTACGTTGTGATGGCTCCCAGCATCGTCGCCAGAAACCGCTTGACGTAGATAAGCTTTCTGCCCCAAACTTTCTCCGCGCATTTAAAAATAACTTGGTCTCTCGACTGAAGACTGCTTGATGCATTAACATTGAAACACACTGGGCACACATCCACAACACAATGTACCACTCTGAAACCCTGATCCGTGACATCACCAGTAGGCCATCCAAGCACTGGATCTCTGCTTGGCCCCTCCAACTTCTCTAAGCCCGTCGAGCAATTCCTGCTAGTGTTAAATACCACTCACAACTCAAGAATAAAAACGCTGAGCTCAATCAGCTTCTCCGGTAAGACTGAGAGGCCTAGTGGAAGCAGTGGGTCATTGAAAACAAGCAAGCAATGACCCTAGGGAATTTACGTAGGCTACTCCTCTACTGGCAGTGATGTTCCACCAAAATCTAATAGAGAGCCAAGCCACCGACAAAACGCTGATTCTATCATTAGGTCGGACATTTTGTGCAGCAGTTTAATTGTCCAGCAGCACAAATGACTTCCCATTCTGGAGTCTAATGCGCTCGCTGTTGTGTAGAGGTTTCCCCACATTCCGAGACTGTGGTTGCCCAAGAGCTTCGCCTCTTAAAGCGCTACAGAGCCCCTAACCCAAATATGTTGGTTTCCACTTTGTGACTCATAGCGGGGATGATGCTGTGTCTAATTGCATGTTGGGTTTCAGTTGTGATGATTGATGTGGCCAGCGTTGATTCAATTGCGGCAAGCAAATCAATGGGATTGGATTATTTGTACATGACTTGTCAACCTTTCATAATAACTGTACTTTTTGTAGCTGATTAAGTTGGTTTGGATAGATGCCTAAGCTATGCAACTCTTCGTTTGCTGGTTTTGTTGCGAGATTCTGTCCAACTTCCTTTTTCTTTCATGCTTTGTTTGGAAATTTTCTTATGGGTACTGATGGCAATCGTTTTCTAAAGCTATCTGGTTAACTGTTCTCCGAGGTTGGACAAGCAAATGGCCTTTTGTTGGTCGATTACTCATTGATACTTCTGCCATTACTTGTGCATTCGTGATCAACAGACGTAGCATTCGTTGTCCATGTTGTTCGGTGATCTTCCAGGCAAATGGATTGTTGATGATTGGACGATAGTGCATATTTGGTGGTAGGGCATGTCTTCGCAAACACTCGTGCAGGAAGTACAGTTTCTCGTGATTGCAGGATTGCCGATTAACTAGGTATCCCATCGGCGAGCGGATTTTAGCGCATCGCGCCCAAATTGTTTGGAAATAATTGAGAATACCTAATGCTCATAAAATCAATTGGATCACTGCTCCAAGCACCGAGTAACTTAGCAAGCAATAGGGACAGTCCTAAAATGTTAGATACTAGCTCGATACATCGCTCGCCTGCATTATTATAGTGCACATATTTACAGGATTGGAACACTACAAAATTTCAACTTCCGTAAGATTATTTCAGTGGTTTGGTTGGGCTTTGTGCAACGCCGAACTTTATTTGAGTTTCCATGTCTGGTTGCTTACAATTTTGTTTATTTATATGTCTACCTGACAATTATCTGTAATATACTGTACGTAGCTGAAGCAAACAGGGCAAAATATTCAGCATATTAACACCTCGAAATTCCCCAGCTGGTCTTCAAATTGTTCTTAGCTTTTCCCATACTACAACAGCAATTTGCAAACCGTACTAGCTGTTGGACTTTTCTCGCCCATTTATCCCACCAGTGCAAGCAGTTCATTTGCATTTTTAGCCTCGCTTTATCGGTGCAGCAGGCAAATAAAACAATTCAGGAACCAGTTTAGACTGAGAAGAACTGTCACACGGAAATTTCTTAATATGGTAAAATACAAGTATGCTTTGCACATGCAAGACTGTAAAACATGAAGCTTAACGCTACCGAGAGTCTGATGATACCATGATTGCAAACAATTATCAAGTCCAAAAATACTTAATCCCGGACAAATATTTCAGTCTGGAAACCAGGGGAGGAATGGAAGAGTAAAATCTAAATTAGTAAATATAAAATAACTGTTTATCGACCGACTTAATATGAAGGACATCTGAATACCGATGTATATGTCCCCAACTAGAATACAAGGATCGATATTGTACCTTCCTTTGTTAAGCACACTTGTTAAAATATCATTTATGACATTAAACATCGTTACAAATTAAAATTTCTTGCTGCAATATTACACAACCAACTGAAATAACATACGTTGAACTCCTTTTAATCAGTACAAATCTATTTTAGAAGTACTTGCTTGCGTTATCACAAACTCAGGAAAAATGAAAAATCACAGAAGAATAGTGTAAATTAACTAATTGTTTATGGACAAGTACCGGATTTTTATGTCTAAAGTTATAAATATGGCTTACATTTTTAAAAAATAATTATAAATAATGTATGATAGCTGTTGAACCGATTAGCTGCACTCATCTGTCCTTTTATAAAGACGCCAGCAACAAATGATACCGTGATATATATTTTGAGATAACTCCATTGCTGTATATTTGAGTGAAAATTTGTTCATTACTTATAAATATTTCTGTTTATTACTGATATAACATTTCATGGTATAACATGTAATTCTTTCGTAATGTTATCTTAATTTTAAATAATGTAGATAAACCATGTCACATGTGTTTACATCTTTCTTCTTCAACTGGAGTCTTAAAATTATGCTGTGCAGGACTTGATCAACATGATGGAAAAAGCTCACAGTGTCTTGGAAGTGAAAATTGATACGACACCGAGTGATGTTCAAACTATTGATGAAGATGCCCTGTTCCAGGTTACCAGTACTCTTGATGACCTGTTAGCGAGGCACTTACTCATTGGCACTGAGGCTAGAATAGTATTACCTCCTGGATTAGTAATTTCAGTTAACTTGTAAAGCAAACCATTCAAGGAGAAACCAGAAAAATCAATAAATTTTACGAAATGTAGATGTCGCTCCTATACTTGTTTCATTGGATACTCAAAAGGATAGCAGTTCTAGACAACGGAAAAAAGCAGACTTATACCTGGAATAAATGGCTTAAAGACGATGGTTTGAATGTGCACCGGCTTTCTTAAACGAGGATCGTACAACTTTTAAGTTATTAGTACATGTCTTATTCACATGACCGAAGGGAAAGGCAGGTAATTGAGTATGCCATTTGGAAACATAATCACTCATTCATTGTAACTGCCGCTGAAATGAGTGCTGTTCTAGCAAGTCTGGTTGCCTCTACTTTTAATCCATTACCAAAAGGCGCATCTATTTTGATCTTTAACAAAATGTTTACAATGCAGCAATCAGTCAAATAATGTAACAGCACATTTGACACAATCATTAATTCTCGCCATCTGGTAAACAATAGCAATCTCCAAGCAGACAACAAATTCTCAAATGTTTGATCATCTTTTGACCTTCGCACTGAAAGATATATCACAGTCTTCCCTGTGGGAAAAAATGTGTGCGTGGAGAAAAATTGATACCACATTATGACCAGCATGGGCTGAGGCATGACATCAGGGGATAGGCTATAAGATTCGGGTATAAACAACGGGTCTAGGATACGCTACCTACCTAGATCTGTAACAATGAGCCCAGGCCACATATGACAAGACAGTGGGCCAGCGATATGGAATTGTTATGGGCCTAGTGGATAAGGTTCCGATATGGCTACTCCATCACATCTTTTTGACGACCGTTTTACAAGTTTCCCGTTCATGAAAACCTTAACAAACCAAGGCGTCAGAACAGCAGGGACAATGTGAACAAAGAGGAAAAACATATTCCATTGATGAGAAAGCTCCGAAAAACTGAACACGGGTAATAATGACTACTGTTTTGAGAGGCCAGATGAAGTGTTCTTTGGGTCTTGGAATGATAATTCCGTCGTGAATCTTGCCAGTAACTCTGTTGATGTATATATTATGACAGAGGAAAAGAGTTGTTCGGTGATGGACAAAAAGCATATACTTTAGAAACAACCTGGTATCGTTACCATTATATCAATTTAATGGAAGGAGTTATTCGGTTGGAACGAAACTTCTGCACTATCACTTTCCATAGTTTTAAGAGATTTGGTTGACTTACTTACCCAGCCACTACGTTACTAATACTATATCTGCATCCTACGTCTGGAACATGCTTTGATTTATGTGCTGTTACCTTTTTGGGCTGTGAAACTACACGGGTCGCAGAACTAAAGCGAAACAATCGATATGTCCCTCTTTCAAATGTAAATAACTAAATGAACTTCTATTTTACGATAACCCCGCAAAACTGCCCAACGGAACATGTAAAGCATTGCTTCTTAATTCGTATACATTCATTGTTCATTGTTCATAAAATGCCGGCCAGTATAGGTAAATGTTCGCAACAAAAGAGGTGGTGGCCTCAACTTACTTTTCTCCTTGCTGCTGCGAATAACAATGCTTGGTTTTTATTGACAAAAGCACTCGCACATGAGAAAGAGCCGCATGGCAATCTTACCTTCTAATGAACTGTCGCGGAAATCTACTAACAAGTTTATGTAGCAGGGACAAATGATCCAAAAAATCTTACTACACCCCGCATCAAATGCCAATAGGTTGAGGATAGAATCAGGAAATCTTGCTCCGGACCCCGCTTGGAACCAAAGAAGATGCCGTCGTTGTAGGAAGATGGTTAATCTAATCTGCTCAGTGTGTGATGTGCCGCCGTACAGAACCTGCTCTACAGAATACCACGCATGAACCGTTTAACACATTTTTCATGTAAATGTGCATCATATATACTTTATATTGAAGGAGTTTTTTTATAACATACCGTTAAAAGAAATAGTTAACACCGTCATCCCAAACTATCAAACCATGGCGTATTTGCGCTTTGCGGTTAGAAGTCTACTTTTAAATGCTAATGCCACGGTATCTCCTGTTGCTGATTTCCTTAAAAAAGAACAATTAGAACTACCTTCACACTTCCTGCAGTAAATCCGTTTTCCTAAATCTAAACTCCATATGATTGTTTTACACACTTTTAAAAAATTTAAAATGGTGAAATTTTAAGTCCCCAGGCGAAAACGGATTAAGGGGAACATTAGTTGCCCACTTTAGGTCGTCATAAAATCACCGTAGTCTATATGAAATAACGGTGACGTCCCAACCTAACTTAGTGCCTTTTAATACATTACAGATGCACGCGCTCGATTTGGAAAAGCATTCCTCGAATAAAACATGAGAGGAGAAAACTATCGGGAGGTTTATTTTTGCTACATGTCCCGGTCGAATTTCGCAGTGCATGCTTAGGTTGGTATGGTGATTATGCATCAAAAGTTGCATTATCCCTGGTTTCGGTGACTTAGGAGGGATAAAGGCTTGCCGATATCTAAGCTGACTGCAGAGATTGCAAAATCTCAAAGGTTAGGATTTTGCGTCAGACATATGTTGTGATACTTCAGAGCAGCTAGTTTTATTGCTATTCCGTAGATTTGAATCGTCCTGAAAACTGCGAGAAATGTCGACACCAAATGTATACTGCCTGGACGATGACTCATATACCGAAACTTACATTTCACCAGGTCGAATGTAGGTAGACTTCTCAGCGCGCACAATTCTGTTCCGTAAATGATGGTCTTAATTGTGACCCATTAGCCTTACCTTGACACGGTATGTGAAAAGCAAGAATTTTGAGGCTACGACACATGCTAGCAGTAACCATGCAAAGTCACTTAATAATCATGGTTAAATACAAGATCATCAGCGACTGAAAGAGGCAATTTATCACCAGCAATGTATCTATATTCATTGATTCTTAAAATTTCTTATGTGGGTAGAATTAGGGTCAGTAAATGATTTGGGCTGAGAGGGACTGTCTTTGCAAGAAGTATTTGGTACAAAAGAACTTATACTGCTTTCTTCGAATTAACTGTACATTGAGTTATGTTTACCAACTGTCACTCGCTTGAAACCATCTATTTTCGTCCTTTTCTTACTTATATGAACACGCGTTTGGGTAACATTTCTTTACTTCATGAGATACTTTGCAAATAAAAACAATCTATGATATAAATACATTGGAATATAAGGCCATAATAAAACGTCCTCATGCCGTATTGACGTCTTGTTGCCGCGCAGCAACAGACATTTTTGGTAGTCTTAGACTGCGTTAAGTGTAAGTCTGATAAAGGTACATCAAAATCCATCATATCGATAGTGTAGATTATGAAGTGATATCCGTTAGTCAATGCATTTCCCCCTACACACAACGTAGTCTAACGCAAATTATCCCTCTTCCATGATACACTTAGTACTTCTAAAAGCTATAATTTGTTCAATAATAGTTTGATACAAAAATCCACTCTTCCATCTAGTAAGCACCGAAAGTTGGTGTTTTATTTCACCTTACAGTGAAAATGGCTACCAGAATTACTGTGCTTTCACTTTTTCTAAATCATACTGTAAGCGCCACTTCTGATGTAACAACCTCATAAGTGGCACAACAT
>CALYDF020001467.1:0-25051 GCA_944474145.2 Dicrocoelium dendriticum
AATCACGCGCGATCTAATGCAGGGTTGGTTAGAAAAAATCTTGATTACAAGCATGAACAGCATAATGTGACACAGTTTTCTGAGTATCCAGATTTGCTATCAAATATCGCCTACATACGCTCATCATGTGTATCATTTTTTCTGCAAAGAAAGAAATGATCCACTTTCGGAACGCAGCAAGGTTAGGCATTGTGATATCACGTAACCATGAAGGAAATATGTATAATATTTTTGCATAAATTGCGCGTCTCTCCTAAAGAGTTTTGTTCGAGTATCAGACTGAATTGAGTCTTGACTGTTGCGAATGTGTGCAAATGTTTTCAATGTTGTTAGCAAGGCGTAATTTGGGGAATATTCGCATGGGCTTTTATTTAGTTAATTCTATGGTCATTTTGAATTACAATTCGGGTGAACAGTTTGCTACGCATAACCTCAGTTTGGACGGCGGTTCTAACTGAAATCGATCACAAGAAACGGAACCCCGTGTTATTGTAGGCGGGCAGTGCCGAATACCTACCTGTTTATTTAATGTACTACATCCTTTATATTGTGCATCATAAGTCAATGTTTGTCTACCTATTGAGATTCCCGTCTTTGAAAGCCGTTTTTTTCAAAAAAGCTATTCATCGTAAAAATTAAAAGGAAATGAACTTGATTGATAAATGCATGTTATCAAGTCCGTATACTAAAATACACTCAATGCTGTACGAACCACCATCATATTCTAAATGCCCAGGAAAATGCCGTTGATTTAAACACGTTGTTCGCCTTATTCAGGTTTCGCTTACCTGCAACTCTCTAGGGAGTCGGCGATATTTTGAAATCCTCTCAATCGTCCTTACCTGAAGTTAGAAGCTCATTCCGCCGGAAAGTGGGACCTACAAACTTAACCGTACACTGGGATTTCATTAAGTGGAATTTAAAAAACACACTCAAATCTTTAATGCATTCTATTCTTCTTTCTGTTTTAAATTTGCTCGTGTTGAACTAAGTGAGGGATATTGTGTATCCGCTATTTTACGGCGCTTAAAAGCTGTGACTTTTAACAAACACTTCAAAAATTATAAAGTGAGACCAATTAAAAAAAACGATAAATTTACTCTTCGGAAGAAAAACTGGGAAAATCGGAATACTTCTCTCATCTCAGATGAATAGTAGGGTTAGTTGTATGGTATATGTAGAAATTCGTCACATCTGGATTCACTCTTATCTAAAACGTTTGTTCGCTTTTTGTGAAAACACAAGCATTAACTAGTATCATCAACTTATGAAAACATTTGCAGCCATACATCACTTTGCTACATGATACCTAACTTAACGAGGTGTTAAGGACGCAGTTGTATCGGTAAATGGATTCCTTTGTCATATAGACCAGCCTTGCGTCTAACGAAACTGTAGTGGTGGGGCCATCATTTCCAACAAAACTTTCAGGAACATGAATCCGAAGTGGTTTTGTTTCTACTTTCTGTATGATTTGCTTTTTTCTGAGGTGCAAAACAGGACGCAAAACAGCAGCGCCCAATCTAACTGGTAATCATCTATAGCATTCTTGCCCGTCTTAAAAACAAAGCAGATACATTTTAAGATTTGTTTACTACGGATTTCTTAGCAAATACCGATCAAATAAATAAATAAATAACTGGTATATTCCTTGGCGTTGCTGTCCACAGTCCGACTTGTCAGTATGAACAAAGTGTAAAGAATGTTAATAAAAAAGTCCAGTTGTTTCCGCTTGGTATAATGAATCAAAAACTGATTTTTAAAGTAGTTGGTAGGATTAAAGTATTTAAGAAATGGAGAAACTGGAATCAATAATCAATTTATAAACAATCAAATGTTCTTGCAAAGTAATATGGTCATCCGTGTAACCGTCCCTTTAGGGGACCTGCGCCCATGCAGGGAATGTCGTCAAAGGATTTCACTCGCAGTTTCATGCATTTTCTCGTCGTGTGCCCTAATGGCTAATAACATAAAATGCATGACCTGTTAATATATGTAGGTTTCTTTCTAGAGCTGGCTTTATGCACTCAATAAGGACGATGAGACCTCAGCCCGTTCCGACATGCGAATCATCTAAATATGTTACGTTTCATAAGCCAGTCAGTCGGTGGCCAACAGCCATGAATAGAGCTACATTTAGGTTGGAATCTTCAGTCTTAATCGTTTACAACAATGAAGTAAGAACAAGGAAAATAGGAAAAATTAAATGTGATTTTAACCCAACGTTATTGCTAATAAATAAATGCCATGAGCCGGGCGCAGCTCTGAAAACGCACCCGGAGTTCACGATCGCCAAAAACAATCGGATTGAAAAAACACAGCTTTTATAAAGGGAACCAAATAATTGTTAACAAACTGTAACTTATTCTACGGAAATTGCAGCCAGCAGTCCACGCAACTGCCATGATCACAACTGAGCTGTTCTCAGTGGGAGTACCATTAAATTATCCCGCACATTTTCTACTGAACTAACCTCAGTCACACCATCTTATCTTCTGGACTCTCCTTAGATTAACAGACAACTTCCTGAACTGCGTGCATGTCAATGACTCCGCTATCCATCGCGGTAAATAACTGCGCTGTTTCAAGTATCAACAGCATTCAGCCTGCTCCAAATCTTTCCAGAGAAATGGTCAAAATATGGCAACTCCTTTTCCAATAAACGTACGCCGTCTATAATTTTACAGCTGTTTAATGAGCTATAAAATGACGGTATAAAAAGCACGGTTGTCTTAATCGAGTCCGTAGAACCTCTGTTACCATTGGCTAGTCTTATTTCTGTGGGTCTTTTTACGGTTGTGCGGGGTTTCAGAGTTGCACCTTCTCAGTTACTTGATCACGTCTGCCGGCTATGACCACCAGTCGTTCTAACTCGTATCGTGTAAGGTACTCCGCTGGTAGGATCAAAAGGATGAAGGAGTTCGTCTGTTCTGTTATAACAGTAGCCTCTTTTGAGGGACTTTGTGAAGTGTTTCATGAATTTCATTTAATATGATATTGCACTGAACACCCGTAACACTTTACTCAACCTCATTGAACATAATTTTTAGTTTTTATACTGTGAATATGGTAACATTTATAGGAATAATTTACGATAGTGCCTACTGCTAACGCAACCCACTTCGAACGGAATGTTCGAAAAAACCGAGTTAAAACGAACTGTCGTCAAATATTGACATACGTAGGCCAACCGAATCCAAAAATATCCCTAGACCAAGTAGCCAACCACGTGAAAAGACCGTTCCGAGTTTTAAACGTAACTGTAAACGACAAACTTGCGTGAATTTGCCTAACATAATAAGGCGGCAAGACTCAGCCAAGAATGTCAAACCGTCTAACAATGAACGACCATCGAGCGCGAGTCCGTCGAACATAAGTTGAAAGTTTTATTTGTCAAATGCACTTCCAAGGTCAAACATACTGATATTATGAATGCCGATGGCAAACACCGCGCAATATCGGAGGTCCGTTGATTTTCGCTACAAATGTTTTGCCAAATTAAAATAATTAATAATAAATGACCACAAAATCTATACTGTCGAATGGGAAGGAATAGGGTGATTATGTTTCGCAATATGCACCCTTTGAGCAAGAATGCGTGCTCTTTATATCTAGTGAACCCAAGCGCTATTTTCTGGGTTTTGTATCCACTTATAAACTTTGCATTTGTCAACCTGTTACTATACTCAATCCGCAGTCGATATTCTAAAATACGGAAAACATGCCCATCTGTGTACATAACGCTTACGTTGAAGTTAACTTGACGTGAACAATTTTCTGTTACCTGCTTGAGAGAAGGACGCTTTCACTAAGTGAACAGTTGTTCCAGATGTAAGTTTACTAATCGCTCTAATCTATTGGTTTGACATTTCCGGTGTTTCAATTTTCGGGATATTAACCAAACCGAGGGGCAATAAGAAGATATTCATTAGTGTGTTTATTTATTTTGTTTACAATATTTGCTTAAGCAAATCAAATCGCTTTGGTAGCCGTTTACTTGGGATAGTAGTAGGTAGGCTCTCTTGCAATTTATTTGAGCGACCCTAAGATCGACTGCTGAGATTTTTCAGTTTTGTTAAGTGCGTTTCATCGTTCTAGCGTTAACTTTCCACAAATAAAGGATTCAGCAAAATATGAGATAAATTATTTTGCTATGTCAATCGGTTAATCAATACTTTCCTTTTCAGTTTTGACAATATTTTAGGGTAGGTCAGTTTTGCCGCTTCTCCTTTTTCGGCATAATGCAATCAACGTTTGAATTATATTACTTGACTTCAAAGCTTCTTTTTCTACCCCCCTTTGACAGGTTTGGCGTTTCGCTTCCTTCTCAATTACCCGGAATTGAAATCTGAGTAAATAGGCTAAAGTCATTAGTTGTTCATATATTCGAGTTCCAAGTACTGTTTTTCGCTTTGCTTCTACAATGTTATCGTATTAGTACAGGCTCTCGCATTGTCACTGGAGGCAGGTATGCTAAACCACATAGCCATACTGTCAGTGAATATATGGGGAATACAAAAAGAATGCTGTGATAAATTGAAGCGATAAACTTTAATTGTATAGGATGTTATTGCGAACGGGCTCGCAGAGAGCTTTGTGAGAAAAAAATGATGGAGGGAGCATAGATACGTCATAAGTAATTGGCTTATAATATGAAAAGTTACGTAGAGGCCTTACAGTAGGAGAGCTTCGGTATATGGGCTGAACAATTAGGGAAATGGCTGGTCGCTCTAGGTAAGAGCGTTATTACTCACAGCTGTCGCAGAGAAAGGGGTGTCGCCTTTTCAATACTATGGTCTTGCCTGGATTAACATGTAAATTTCGTAAGATTTGGCTACTGCTGCTATGTGAATTCATGAAACCAAGAGACCGTAAAACAATGTCACTTCAACTGGAGACATTCCCAGTGGATATTTTGGGATTTAAAAAAAAGTTTGAATGTAGTATTATAGTTCAAGCACAAATTAATTCTGAAAAACCCTTTTGAATTATGATGAAAATGTTTATAAACATCGTCAGACTTGAATATCTTTAACGTTCTTTTGTTAAAGTATCTGACACACGGTATCGCATAAATCACAAATGTGACCTGACACCCTAATTGTGCAATCGTCCTCTGAATAGAATATTTGTAAAATATAAATCTAACAACGTTTTGAACTGTTGCGCAGAGGCTGACTCCATCACGTGTTCAGGCAAACTATTACTTATATTTACCACTCGCCGTTCGACGCAGAAGGGGTGGGGAACAATTTTCACATCCGGCACGACAGGTTTGTATCTGTGTCCGCGTGTGCTGCTTGGCGTGGATACGGATTGCGCATGCCCGTTTAGCGTATTTTGTGTCGTGCATTGTTTGCGCTTGCTAAATAGAATTAGAAGAGGCAGTGCTTTGGAAATCATTCAGTTTGGAGACGCAGCCTTTAAAAATGATAAAAGAATATACATATCTGTCACTTTTGACTCCGCGCTTACGTTCATCTAGATGCACAGTGTGTTACCAAAGTTATGCAGCCGGAATAGTGGCGGAACAGGAAAAAATAATTAAAACAGCTATAATAAGGCTGCATGTTTGGCTTGATCCTTTTATTTCGCGTTCTAAATTAGGGAAGAGGATCACCGCGACACATCCATGCATACGTCCGTCACGGAGCCCCGTCTTGAGCAAAGAATTCAGAGACTCCAACAGCAATAATGTGCATCTACTTCTACCTAATACCTTCACCATCAGTTTAATAAAACAGTTCATTTAGGCTAATAATGTTCGATAACCTCCGTTTGATACTTGGCCTACAACTGTTTTTCAGTAATAATGGTTTCCAGAGATGGCGTAATAAACACTGAAAACCATGCTTGCATTATATAATACTAGGTATAAAAAACATGTTCATTGTTTCTTCTTGGAAGGTGAAGCAATGGTTACACAAATGTTAAACAATAGTCCAGGATAACTTAACTACTCTTTACTACATAAATATTCACATGTTCTGGTTCATGAGCAGTTTTCAACTGCCTAGCTCAAGTAAGCATGCATTGATTGTCAGGAGAAGGATATTATGGACTTGGGAAATAGGCTTTTACGCCTGTAAATTCTAACTGAGTAAGTTTTTCGCCAATATCACTGTGTACAACAATTATTCCACAAAGCTTGACAACCTTTAAAACTTAGGCGTTTATAAATTTTTCTGAAAGTGTTAATGGATCTTGGGCTGGTAACAAGTCAAGGAATATACCATGACAAATTAATGATAATATTTAAGTAACAAATGATGACCTGTAAGCTCATTTCACATATTTTCCACATTTCTCAATTCATTTTCATTAATGAGCAGTTTATGTTGGGAAAAATCTAGCACATTATATCTAAAGGATCAGGCAACGGATAGGTTGAAATAAGCACAGCACATTTCTATGTAAATAAAAGAAATATTGTTCTGGTCGTTTAGACTAATCTACATAAACAGTTAGCTACCTACCTGCAATCGATAACATTTTTAATATGACTTGTTTCCTGCAGTTGGAAAAATGTATTTATCCAGGTTTGTCATATCCAATGTAGTTTGTGCACATTTGTTGAGGTCAGGTACAGTAATAGAATAATCATATATATCGTCAGAATTTCACTTGGAATTGGATGAGCCTGACGAATACCCAGACAAACAGAAGTATTCCAGGCCGATAATCAGCTTAGCGTTTTGCAGTTACAGTCCTTTTGTATAAAGAATTTTAATTAATATGCCTAGGTTGCTAGAAAATTTATATAAATTTAGACGTTCGTGAAATGATTAACGACAAAAACATAATACATCGGTGGTGGTTAGTAACTTCAAGAAGTATTTCAATAGGAGCCTTTCGGACTTCGTTTACTCCAGACGAGAAAGAAGCAAACTTCTGTAGACAAGTAGATAGCCGTTGCTTCCTCTGAATCAGAAGATGCGGCACCTATATTTACTTGTTCATAGGTAATACTTCTGCAAGCTAATCGCTTTTCCCTAGTAAAGTTCTAATTAGTATCTACAAATGTGTTGTGCGTTTCAAGTATATTGTCTAATAATTTCCAACAAATGCAAAGGTTGCAGTAATTGGTGAAAAACCTCTCGCTTATTGTCCTTAACATATCCAGGTGTGCTTAATTAATTGAACAGCTGAATGTTTGTACCAGTTTCACACAATAAAAATTAAAACTGTTATAATATTTTTAATATTCTAGGGAAATGAGAAACCGACTACTGTTCTTTGTTTACAAGGTCCGGCAAAGATACAAAGAAGGGATGAATATAATTAACGAAAAACATATCGAGTTTATTAAGTTGACAATAACAAGTACTTTAACTATATGCAGCTTGACAATCTTTCCAATTATTCATTTCAGCTCCTGGAAAAGCAAATGTATTTAAAATCATTCGGTTAACGCTTAATTAAGTTCAATATTCTGATCGCTTTTCTTGCATAACAAAAACCGAACAAATTTACATTTTCGGTTATAAATACCATATTAGTTATTTGTAAGATTATTACATTGAACCTGAGGCTAAATGTCAACAAGTCAAGGAAGGATGTGTTTACCTAATTTAGAAATCTGATTAGTCAAATCTTCCCTTACAAAGGGCTATGCTTTGGTGCAGTAAGGAATAGCAAACTCTGGATAAGGCACACCATTTTGCTTGCAAACTATCGTAACACAAGGTCGTAGTTTAGCGTGGTGATTCACATTTTATACTTGCAGCTTAAGTAAGGCAGTTTTCCTCTGGGAATCAACTAATTGCTTTTGCTAGGTATGGAAGAATTGGAACCGGTTCAGAGAAGTTAACCCGATAAATCTGCATAGGATTTATTTCATCTACTTCGTAGTCTCCTGCGTTAGATCTCCTGTTATGGCGCAAAGGATTTGTTGATTGAACTTTGACGTTTATCATTGAGCCTTCAATGATTACATCGGATGGGTAGCCGTGGTTTGTCCAAATTGTCTATTACTTATAGCGCCCTAATAAATAATTTCTATTGTAAATTTCAGATTTATTGTACTCATAGTAGGAATGTACAATGTGCCCAGCATAACCACCCGATTATTTGCACTCGTTCGTGGTAAAGGCTTTTCAAAGCAAGCTGACTATATTGCTGGGTTGTAATAGGATAAGGGAATAACTGGTGTTGTTTGGACTTCCGTTGTTGTTTTTGTGTTTTTGGTGTTGTTGGTATATTGGTGCATTTTAGGGCACCTAAAGTGTAGTAAACGTAATGGAACGCATTTATTCCTATTTAAGTTATTTTACCAACCAAAATTTTAGTAACTTAAGCTTTAGTATTGAATTGATAAACCGTAAGGAACTGGTTTGCGTTTTCTCACAATGCTAAGTTCATGCGTGTATTTACTGATTTTTCTTCGACGATCAGTAACCCGCCTAAATCCTATGATTAAGTCAGCAGTTGTCGTCTCCGCTCTGCTGGAATAGCCTAGAAACGCCGATCGTATGCACCGATAAATCACGTCTTTTTATTTACTGGAATATCATACCGTAAAAGCTTTGCACTGCAAGTATAAGGTTTGGTTGGGTAAATTATTTCGATTGGGGATCACTTTTAGGTGCTAGGACTAACATTGACCAAAGGGAATAAAAAGGCCAGTGTTTAAGCTTTCCAACCAATAACTAATGTGAACGACTGAGAGCAGTGGCTTTATACCCGCCAAGCTATTTCTCTCGCAAATATCGTGCACAACATTTAGAAAACGGTTCCCGTTACAAGAACCTATAAATGATGCGGTTCGTGTTTGTTAAAACTAGTGTTGCAAATAAGAAATAACGGCACCATTTTTGCTAGGGTAAATACTTAATATCCGTAACTGGCTGCTGTCTGAAGTTTGTCTGAAATCAACAGGAACAGCACTACCTTCTAATGGCAAATCAGTAGAGATGAAACTCTTAATGAAAACACCAAATGTAGGACCTGTCTTTGTGATAATTTGAACTTTAGCCATAGCAACCGGAAGGCCAAGGAAACTCATGCAAACACTGAGCTTGATGGTAAATGAAAGTTAAATGAATAAAAATTCGTCTCGTGAGCCTACTAACCATCCAAGCACCACTAGCCGACGACTCTTCTTCAGTCGATGAGAGAAAGCCACTTGCTTTATCCATTCCACCCAACACACATTTGTTCTCCGGGATCATCTCATGCATGAACACAATTGCTTTAGGTCTACTCAGCAAATTAACTGAAGTAGGTCTTTTTGACGCACGTCAGCATCTTGATACGTCATCGCTATCAAAGAAACGTGGTTGCGGTGTGAAATAACAAATGCCGAAACCGTTTTAACTTATATGACCGTTGTCCGGAAACATCAAGCCAGCAAAGATGGTATGGTAGCTCAATACCTCGTAACAAGATGTAATGCAAAGCCATAAACGATTCGAAAACTGATGCACCCAGATCAGTTTGATGAAGCTTACGGCTATGAGCGAAGAACGTTGCGCGGTTTTCATCACCTACAACTTAGATGAACAGAAATTCGCTACATTGGTGCAGATAATGTATAGGAAGTAAAATCGCGTTATATTCGCCGGCGTTTCATTTGCTTACCCTAGAATCCCAGACCCCACAAATAGAGCAATTTAAAGCAGACCTGCAGGGTGTTCTTTCGGACTATCTGCTTAAGGTCCAAGTCAGTATGCTGACTAGATTCAACGGCAATAACACAGCATACATATTAGACTGGATATAACCTAATATATACAGATGACCTTAAATGTGCCAACCAGGTTAAACGCCACCTTACAGCTGTTATTTGTTAAAAATGTGAAGTGGTTCTCCGTTTGTTACACGGTTCCACTCGAAAATCATAATCATTCAACAATCAAAATATCACCTGTAATTTGTAGCAAGGACAACCACGAACAAGTACTCGCTGCAATAATCCAAGTGACAGGTGAAGAGAGGGCTCTCCATAAATGTCAACAGACCAATAAATAATCATATCGACGGAAGTTACTTTGTTTTGCTCAAGAGTTATCAGGGTACTATCATGATTTGTCAGGCTATCGGATATATTTAGCATTTTGCAAAGGAATTACGTCCCCGCAGATACGTATTCCTCCCCCCAAAAAAGCAGCTACGCCGAATTAAGGAGAATGAATTACAAGAATAAAACTGCACCTCAGTACGACCTTTCATCGGTTGTAGCAAGTAAGAACTACACAGTCTTGACAAAATCTATATCCAGTCTGTTATTTGGAATATCAGTTTAATGAACTCTGGAGGATGCTGAATACGCTTAGAGGAGTTACTCGACGTTCCCCTAAATGATGTGGTTGTAGAAAAATTGAACCAGCTGTTCTGCAATTAAAATACTACTAAAGATCCAGAGTATTCTTTTGTCAATTTTAAGTCTTCTTAACCAGTGACTCAGGTTGAGAGTACAACAGTATATAATCTACTGAAACATCTCTGTTCCGGTAATGGTATTGGGCCGGACATGCTAACTTGTATCATACTAAAATAATGTGTAGATTGTTTGGCAAAACCTTGAGAATATATGCACAATCGGTGTAATAAAAGTTAAATAACCGGTTACTGGACGTGTGTCAACATTACGACGGTACGGTAAGCCACTATGGTGTCGTTTATTCTCTATGTCCATAACTGACCTAATGCGTCAAATTACGTTAAAATGTTTAATCAAAGGTGATGACAACAAAGTTTGGCGGGTGACCAGGACTCCAGAAGACCGCATCCACCTTCAAATCGAACTTAACTAGAATATGGGTGGTAGTACAAAATCGCGTTTTATGCAATGTGGCTAAATGTTATGTTCCATTTAACACACTGAATGGTTCAACCATATAAGCTAGCGGACCAGGATCTGCAAAACATTTATCTCAACGCGGTTGACCTCGGCTGCTAGGATCAGCTCAAAACGGCATTGCAGAAGTCGATCCAAATAATGGGGCTTTTACGTAGATATTTTGGGCCAACAGAACACACTGTTATCTGCCAAATAATTCCCGCTTCTGTACGCCCTCATGTTTTCTTTACAATTCAAGCATAGGACGTCTGGCCAAAGTAGAGTCTCACGAACTTAAATATTCCACAATGCCGGGAGAAAATAATATCAAAGGGCTGTGCCAATTGTCATCAGAATCGGCTGGTCATTTCATAGCAAATAATCGGGGGGATTGCGAGCTGAATTACTCGGTGTTAACACATATTAATCCATATTCACTACAGCCATCATTTGGTAGCTAAGCCATAACAACAAAATAAGTGGTCACCATCTAAAAATGGCAGAAGAAAATCTTCGGCTAGACTGACGAAGGAACATTTTCTCTGCGTTTTTGCAACATGTGGGATACCACCTCAGAAGCTATTATTCAGCCACTAATTTCGCTTAGATCAAATGACGTGTCAACAGTGCACTTAATATGCTACATCATATACCGAAATAAAGCATCCTATAAAACAGCAGCGATGCAAAAAACAAACAAATCCACCTCCAATTTGCAAAGCAACAACGGACCATAACCTTTGATATTATAAAACCGAATTCGGGTTCCTTAGATGGAAAGGCGATAATCCGAGGTTCTCAATTTTCTGTTGTTAACTATTTAATGTTGAGCTTCTCTTAACTTTTGATCCACTTTACGATCACCCGGCTTCACATGACAAGCTTACGCATTTTTCTCTACAAGAAACCATTAGAACATTATCTAAAAGTTTAGGTTTGTATTACTACATATAGAGGAACATTCATGTACGTTCGTATAAATATATGTATATATTTATTTAATTATTTGTTTAAGGAAATGCTTTACTGCAGATACATGCAATCTAACGACATCCAGATTTTCGATACGTGCTTATTTTAAGTTACACTAGGCTTTTGAAAAATGCTTGCATAAGTTTCCCTTAACTTAAATATGTAAGAAGATCCTTAGGCATCGCGGGTAATACTCCTGCGTGGATTTATGTTTCCCATGTTTTAGTAGTAATTATAATATATTGCAAGCACACCACATCACTTATCATGCAACGCTAATGTTTTTGTATGCTAAGATGGTTAGCGGCTGCAAATTAAACAGTGTGATAAAGGCACAATTTTATGTTAATACAATTGCATATGGATGTATATAATGCTTCTCGCACATCCGTTTACATATTAATTTTACATATATATATGTATACATATGGTTGGAACATCAGGTTTCAGATGTGCCTGCCACTCTGGTCAGCCACAGGACGCCTGCACCTACAGATGTATCATGGTGGCTTTCAATGCACCACTCGCAGTGTAAACCCGAAGGAACAAAACCGAGAGACAGTTGGATGTGAGCCAGTTTCATTAAGGGAGACAGCCCACACTGCTTCATATATAAACACAAGCACGTTCTAGTTGGGAACTAAACGCGCACAAGGCGCTGACTGGACCGTAGTCCGCTCCATGCTGAGTGCATTGGACCGCACTATTATAATAACACGGACTCAAGGACCGTGCACCCCGTCCCCTCCAACTATCTCATATAACCAGTATGAACGACGTAATGGGCAATAGACAGGTAGGAAGCTTTTCAACATGCACATTAAGGGCAGCCACACAGGGGACGTCAAATAACAGCCAATCACTTGAAGTGACATTATAAAATAAAATATACTTGTTAAATAATACTACCATGCATGCATAACTCTACCCAAAATTGGAATATGAAGCAAGTTGTTTAGCAACGACTCCGCGATAAGTACAAAATGTCGGAAGTTACTCAAAAATGCTACAAACGCAATAAATTTAAAAAACATAACCGCAATTAGCGTAAGCAACGTGGTCAGTTAATAGAAGATTAGAGAGTTAGGCAGAACAATCCAAATAATTTGGAATGAAATGTATCCAGCAGACATATATATATATATATACATTGGATAGGAGTGACCTACTGGGTATGGTGAGCATAATTTAAACACGGAATTCAGCGGTTCGGTTAGAAAAGTGTTCCTTTGCCCTCCATAGTTCTGAAATAGGCGGTAACTCCTAAGGTTTTATACCATAAAGACATTTCCCGTAAGGGATGTAACACAAATTCATTTAAAGGCCATTGCACAATTTTATGACGGAGTGCACAATGTCATTCACGCTGGCTTAATGAGACTGAACCAGACAATGTAGTTGCTTAATCAACGAAACTAACCTTCATGCTTGAGTAGATGGTAAACAAACCAAAGGGACTACCAGTGAAGCCAAATCATCCAATAAAAAGGACCGTATAATCTATGAATTAATAGACAAAATTGGTTGGCGATAAAGCACAAGGAGCAGTAGTGTGGCTTTATCATAAAAAAACAGGAAATCTAATGCCTAAGTATATCGTAGCACTCTTATGATTTTACGTAAATAAACTAACAATTTTAACGGTCACTCGTAACAACGGAAATAAACAGTCTTTTATTTATTCACTTTAGATGCATAAGACGGCCAATTCTTACCGTTTCATGTCAGTGAAAATTGCAAGTTTTCATTATCGCCAACTGCATGGGACTGAAGGTAATGAAATGCTTTTGATGCATTCATCGTCAGTCCTATTTACTCACAAGGGTAGAAGAGTAATAGAGGTAACATTGCTTTCGACCGTTTCAAATGAAATGAGATCAAGTGCCAAATGCGGCATCACCCAGCAATAAACGTAAGCGATTAGAACAAGATGTGGCAAATGCGTATTCAAATGAATGATCCTGGCCTCCAAGTAGTCATTTTTCTGGCCAGCGTAAATCACGACCTTCGTTCACGATTCTTTTGTAAACACAAGAGCCACTGAAACAAGCGAATAGTGATTTCTCAGCTGCAACCATGGTGCAGATGCGCACGCTTTCGATTTGAGTGGCGGAACCCTGTATATTAATCGAAATTTGCGTAATGTGTCTTCTTCATGCGCACTATCAACCAGATGGACCATAACGGAGCTAGTTTCAGCCACTGTACCGCCTCGAAGCAACCAGACTCACTCACTGATATATGACCATAGAAATGATCAGCTTCAGCAACTTGTCTTTGTTGCAAATACGAATGAGGGGTCCGTTGAAAAGGTGCATTTTAGCTTAGCAGCTGCAAAACTTGACTTAACGGCTTTGGAAATGCTTCTGGCTACATGTTCAGCGACGGGTTTCCTTTGCAAGATAATCCAAGAAATAGTTCTTTCTTTTATGTCCTTGTAATCTGCGCCGGGTCGGGTTCCTCTTGCATGTTCTTAAAAACCTACAATGAACAAAGCTTTATCACTGCATAAGTGTAAGTGCTTGACATGTCCCGTAGGATGGCTGGGATAAATACGATGAAATTAAATTATACGTGGATCATCTACAAACGTCTGCCGAGATGAGTACTTTGATGAACAAACAAATGTGTACAATGTAAAGTAAATCAGGCGTAAACATTTCAAAATACACCACGGTGCTGCGGTTGCTGTCGTGAGGCGTGAGAAAAGTAAAATATGGTCGCTCACTTAGGTATATTTCAAACAGAAATCTTGTAGAAAAGCATATTTGGCGTAATCCACAAATGAAGAGTCTAGATAACAAAGTGTTAAAAGCTAAGAGCAAAACTTAATCGTTTTTGTAGAGCTTAAATTTGGAAGACGATAAAACGGAATCTGGGGGTGTTTTCAGAGTTGTCAAACCCGAAGGGAAAATTAATTACTTCCGCCCTCTAGACGGCTATAATGTTTCTTATGTTTTAATCAGTTACCCCATATCTGTGAGTTGTTGCTAAGTTTCAGCAAATTGCGGTATACTTGGTTAAAGTCACACACTATCGGATACGCTAAAATGAGATAGCAGCACAGCATTCGAAAACGTCCTCAAGTATTCCCAGCAACTTCAGCCTTCGACGTTAAAATTGATGGCACAGGCCATTTACATTCTTTGTTGCACTTGGTTTTGTTACCTCTAACGCCTCTAGGTGGCGCTTTAACCAAGGTTACCAAGCTTAGATAGCGTATTCAATATGCGGGCGCACGTAGGCATTGTGCATCATTGAAAAGATAGTTGCTTAAAATCTCCCGAATACGCTTCGCAGCTTGCGGACGTGCTGGTTGCCTCTTTTCGCAGCTACCTCAGCCTGCATTAAAAAGTTAAGGTCGCTTTGTACGAGAACACCAACGCCGTATTCTTGAAAGATAGTCTACAATCCGTTTGCCCCAAGTAACTAGGTGCAGGAATGTCTACGGCGTACTTGTACAAGTCAACATTTGTCTACGTTGAATGTTAGGGCTTTTTGAACTGACCAGTTCGACACTGTGTTAAGATCTCACTGGAAGGGTTCGCGGTTCTCTGATCCTTCACAATATCCTAAGATATTATCAGCGAAATTCAGGAAAACGGAAACCAAATCGATGATGTATACCAAGAATAAACGAGGTCCACCAACCCAGCCTTTTGGTACATCACCCACCACATCGATTGCGTCGCACAATGATTCTCGGACTCTCATCCCTAGCCGTCGTTTGTGTAGAAAATTACTAATCCTTCTCAGGATTGGGTCGCCAATGCCGTAGTTCCAAAGCTTCTGAAGCAGAATTCGGTGAACAAAGCGATCAAACGCTTTTGTGAACTCTAGGTTGATGACATCGACGCCTGCTCCAATAACAACAGCTTTAGTCCACAAATTACATTGCTTACTATTACACAAACGAATTTGACGGAAGTTCTTTTGCTTTAAAGCAATCAAGTTGTGGCTTTCCAGCTAATGCATCAGCGCATATGCGATGATTGTTTACATCAATTTGGACAGTACAGGAAATAGTGTTATTGGACGGCAGCTGGCAGGACCAGCGCGACCATTTCCTTTTTGGGTAGGAGTGATGACCTCCCGCTTCCATACTGGTGGAATATAGTTATCTTCTAGACATCGCTAATAGAATAAATCAGTGATTTTGCTAGATCCTTAGCTAAATCCTGCAGTTCTATTGGTCGGATATTGTCGGCTCCAGGAGAACTGTGGATATGCAAGGGTAAAAACTTCTACAACACAGCTTCCGCAGTGAAGGTGATGTTGTTTATTTCCTTTGGTGGAGTAATAGAAACGAGGAAAATATTTGGGCTCGTTACCTGCCGGAAAGTTTGGGAGTAATGAAGCCTTAGGAGATAAGCTTATTTCACTGCTGATCGCGTAAACGCATCAGTCGTGGCTAGTGCTGGAATCCTTCGCATCACTTATCCCAGGCCATTTACGTGACTGTACAGAAATTGGCGGTTCGTGCGGAATCGCTTCAATAACTCTTGCTGATGGGTGATCTTGTCTTCGCAGACAAGTTTCACACAGATGTTAAGATTTGCTACGTATGAATTCGAGTTTTCGGCTTTCCAACAATCCTGGTTATATCGTCATGCCCAATCCCTTCGGGACATACATGTACGTGTTCTGCTCCTTAGAAACGACTTATAATTTGTTTTGGGTTGGAGGGAGTTCTTTTCCGATGTTTACGCTGCCAGTGTGATAAAAGAACTTCTAAAGTTTTCCCAGAAGACGCCTGGGAGGGATTCGTCTAAGAAAGTTCAAGATGTATCCTTAAAAAGCATGGGGAAAACATTATACTGCGAGAAATTATGCAAATTACCATATTTCTTTCAAGAATACTCCGCATATATTCAAATAACAAAGTAGCGTGTGCTTTACAACCATGTGGTGTGATTGAAATTATCCCGTCGTCCATGTGTTCTTCGTAAGTGAGCAAAAGATCCAGTATCGAAGGTTCGTTAGCAGTTTGGAATCTGGTAGGAGAGGTTGCATGGCTCTACAAGGGGTGGCTAGCAATTACCTTTTGCAAGCAGGCTTTAAACTGCCTATCTTCGTCTACTAGCGTTTCTATGTCATATACGGTAATGTCTCCAGCGATAAGAATGTGGGTGTAGGACTTGTTCAAAGCAAACTGGAAGAGGTGGTTCGATTTGGAGTCCATTTCCAACGTTAGTTTTGCTGGGCGGGAAATCACGGCTAGTAGACAAGCTCCGATTTTCCAAACCATAGGCGGCCCTAAAGCGAATCAGGAGCGCGTATTTCCGGGTGATCTATAGCTTCACGTCGGAGGTTTGCATTATAATAAAGGATAACAACGCCACCCCTTCCCGTTCTATTGGTTTAGAAGCAGCAACATAATAGGTAAATTGATCTCAGAATCGGTTATTACAGGGTTTAACCAGGTATCTGTAATGGTGACGAGGTCCGTAGGTTGTGAGGCACGATGTTCTCTAAGTTAATAATTGGGCGTTTGTGTGCATGCAATGTTGGAATTTTGTTGTTAGGAGTGAAATGATGCATGCCAACTTTGTGTTAGTTTTTAAACTGGTCGTCAGGTAGCCGGCCATTTATCGTTTTCGGTTTATGCACTTCAGTAAATGTATATGACATTATTGGGCGCACGTAAACATATGTTTCACTCGTGCTGTGCTCTGTCCTGTCGTCTGCCGTGGGTGCTGTTGTGTCGGTCTCACCTCAAAACTTTGCATATAAAGAATTTTCAGTGGTTGCAATTTCCTTCGAATTGCTTACGAATTTTGACCGTTCGCCTGTTGCCTTGTCAGGAATTTGGCAATAACATTATCAAGAGAGAGTGCTTTGTGTATGTAACACCACTGATCTCGGTCATGTGTTTGCGCTTCGTGGTCAGCAGAATGCCGGAGCTATCCCTATTACGAATGCCGCGTTGGTCAATTATTTCTTTCAGGCGATCTTTCCAAGGTAGATCTGGTAATACGCGCAGGCCGCTCGGTGAGTTTCGAAGACGAACTGCTGAGAGCAGGACAGCCTCTTTCCCAACTGCTGAGTCTGGTGCTACTCGAAGAATTCGAGGTTCACCAGATTGCACTGAGGTCGGGTGAACGCTACATGTGGCAAATTTGCAGGCTCAAACCGATCACAAATCGCATCACCGATGGAACTCCACCGTTTGTGATCGTCCTGCAACTTGCCTTTAATTGTGCCAGATTTGGACTCGGAAACATTGGTGCACACGAGATTTAACGCACCGTGGTTCTGTTTAGCCAGTGTTGGATTTATAGCTGTTGCCGGCAATTCGCGTTGTTTAGAATACACCACTAGAGTTGACGGTGAAAACTATGCTGCGCCACGTGTGTACGGTACAGAAAATGGATCTATGTGTGTCGCACCTAGTTTGTTTGTCGAGGCAATCGATGCGTACGTTACCTGCTTGTTTTCTGCACCGGTGTGCCTTCGGCTCTGAGCTGTCGGTCTCATGGCTAAATCTCCAAGTAAAGCGTCTATGTTTGGAGAAGGTGAAGCAGGAATATTTGTGGCTTGTCTAATTATGGGAGTGAGGTTACCCAGTGGATTTAAAGTCACAGAGGCTGCAGTGCGTTTGGAGCGTCTAGCTCAATTTTCCGGCTTAAATTCAGCGCATAATTTGGCTGGGTGTGGTATTATGGTGGTCATAGTTGCCTCCGTTGGATAGATCTTAGTATTTATAAATGCGTTATTATCTCCGTCATTCCATCGCACTGTTTCATGAGCAAAAATAAACTGTTTGTTACTGGAATGACTTGCCAGGTTGGGCAAAATCAACTTGTGTCAGCAACTTTGTTTGTCTGCTTCACTTATTGGACAGGTTTGTCTACACATTGCTAAGAGCAGCATATAATGCAGCTACAACATGTTCCACCATCTTAAGGAATTGCTGTGCGTTTTCGCTCAGCAAATTTTGATTGAACCCCAATTCAGTATCCAAAGTGCCTTCAGACGAAATCTTGCGGGCCCTTGAGCTTAGACATTTTATTAGGTTTCGCGTTTATCTCAAAAGAAAGAAACTGTGGAAGATCGGAAATTAGGCACTCCAGGTTTTCTTCCCGCAAATGCCATTGCTTTAAGCCATCCACCCTGAGTTAACAAAATATCAAGGAACAGCATGCAGATATTCGCTTACTTCTCGCAGGTAAACTGCAATGTTGCGTGGGACTGATTAAAGCGCTCATTGATAATGTCGAGGTCAGTCGAGTGCTCGGCCACAACAAATATATCATCCACATGGCGATGATAAAAATCACAGTTGGTGATCTCCGTATATAGTTTGGTATTCTCTAATTTTGCCATGAAGTAATCAGCAAGCAGCGTATCTAGCGGCGATCCTAAGGCTAAAAATTATTTTTGGCGTAAATAAGTGATATTGACTAGGAACTGTACGTTCCAGGTACACCGCAAAAGGCGGTTTTTCAAACTACGCTATTGTATGCATATTGCTGTTTGTGTTTCTTTGATGTAGAAGTAGGCGTAATCAATCGCCTCGAGAAATGGGACGTTGGTGAAAAGCGAGAAAACAGCCAGGGAAAATATTATTTTCTAACCGATCTTGCGGTCTCTGCCGCTTTTGATGAAATGAAAAGTGTCACGAAGGCTGTATTTTGTAACTCGTCATATTAACTCAAGTAGTTCCACAAGCCATTGAGCAACAGAATGGTAGGGCGAATTAACCATTACTAAAATTGGGCAAAGTAATACATCAGTTTTATTATTGATAGTAACCCTTAAATTCTCTGCACATTCGTGCCACTCGGCTTAAGGTTATCATAAAATATTTGAGATGTGTCCGCTATTCCGAAGCTCTTGCAAGCTTTTGATAAATTGCTTTTTGGTCCGCTCCTTTTGATCATTTTCCCAATTGTTCGGAAAAATATTGTTTCATATCTCAGAACTTCTAGCTTGTTTATATATTCGTCTTTGCTCAACAGAACGATAAATTGCTTTTGTCTGGTTTGCTCAGGGTGATCTTAGCATTGGGCCTTAAATCCTCCAGTGCATCAAATTGCTTGCGCTTCAGTGGACCATGAGTTTGAACACGAAACATATGATACTAGTAGCATTTGCCACCAGAGAACCTTTGAAGCGTTCCATGTCCTTTGGTGCTAACACTTTTGTTTGAACAAATAGACTTTCAAACTTTAACTCACAGTGCAGATTATTTTCTCTGTGTCTGGGGGGGGCGAAGGTTTAGACAAAGTGATAGCAACTCCATTAAAGTGGAGCTAAATTTTAGACTTGGTTAGTTATGCACGTAGCTATCAGGACTACTTGAGAACGTCGATTGAGTGTTAACCTGGTTCAACGTCCTTGTTGAGACCAGACGCTTTTGCAGTACACGGTTTGCGTTGATAGACCGCATGTAATCCGGGTATGTGTGTGTTACATATAACGCCAACTCATCAATCGCATGCTGGTGCTGCGAAATATTGCGCTAGAATTCGGCAATTTTGGATTGCACTTTGTCACAATGGTTCAAAGCATGCCGTCTAATATTTTGGCGTTAGGATAGATCCAACTGCGGCGCAATTGCTTATAGATTATGTTGGGAAATTTATTACCATCAATGCAATCATTGAAAAACTGAACGCAATTTTGGGTTTGGCAAGACTTTTGGAGAAATTAAGTAACGGATATAGATCCTTCACAACTTGGGGCGGTTTAGAAGTTTTCACTAACTTTAAAATGCCCACCTAATCATCAAGAACAAGGGACCGAAGATAAACAAATGCTTTCAATGGATTCATCGTTATACCTTTGCAATCTTATGGGTACAAGTGCAATGAGATTAACAGTGAGTTAGATCATCTCAAATGAAATTAGACCAAGTGCCAACCTAGGGGAATAAACGATCAATAAACGTAAACGATGAGCCCAAACACGGGCAAATTTGTAATCAAATGATTGCCAATGGACTCTAAATATCCATTTTATCTTGCCAGGCTAACTTAGGAGCATCGATCAGTTACTTTTGTGAACACATAAGCGGCAGATACAAACGATTATTGATCGTTTCAGTTGTAGCGAGAGTGCGGATGGGAAGGCCTTTCAATCGGAGTAGCGGAAGTTTGTATATTGTTCGAAAGGCTCGGAATGTGTCGACTTCATGCTCACTATCAGCAGATGGGCCATAATAAGGCTAGTTACAGCCCGGTATCGCTCCAATGTCATATCAATTATCCTGTTTACACGCTTCCTTCGCATTTGATCAATTACTCACGTATGATTAATTAGCTGATGGCCAAACTCCAGTTAATTAAGTCGCCTGTTGGTGGCGGATAAACGTAGCATAAGCTATGTATAAATCGTAGTTCGTTAGCAAGCAAGGCTACACCTGACTCTTTAAATAAAATATCTTGTTGGTCATAAATGCAGACCAGCCGAAACAATTAAATTGTGATGTTATACACAGATTTAATCGTAAACTCTCAAAGTAATCTACAATTTCCTGGAAAAACCAGTTGATATCAGAAATAATATCGAAGCATTACCCAAATTTCTCAAATAAGTATATTACTCCCATGCTGTTATTTTCTTATTTCCTTGAATGTTTATAAGAAAATTCATTGAATTCTTATTACGCTGCATACCATCCTTGACATATTTTGCTGGCAAAATGAATTATTTTTATTTCCGCCATTTCTGAAACAAAAGCAAATTTGAAGTGTTTTCGTCCACTGCGGTCTTTCTGTTCAACTTCTCCCCAGTAAAAATTGACTTCCACGCATCAATCAGTTTGTCCAACTTCATTTAATTTGCTCACCGTTGCAAATTAATTGCGCCGTTTCAACAACACATAGTCTGGTCAATCAACCTTTTATTGTTGGTTGCTACAATTCGTGCGGAAGTAGCTAACTAGACCAGATAATTTCCAAAACGACAATTTTTATTTGACTGTTCTAACCAGAAGACACAATAACAATTTAGTTCCAAAAATCTGGTGTATGTAAGGAACCTCGAAATTCGGGGCTCAAATAATATCTTGATATTCCATGTGATATTCCATGTGGAACAAACAATGGAAACTACCTAAGAGTAGTTCCTTCATTCGTCGATCTTAGAAATTTGTTCGCAAAGGTATCACCACATGCGAGGTGGCATCCTCAGTCCGTCGAACTGAAGAGTATGAATGAGGAATTCCAACCCACAAACTTTGCACAATACATTACTTGTCTTTACCCAAGCTGAAACTAATTGCTGCGTAAATACAGAAAGCTAATGCATTCCTATCATGGAAATATATGGAATTATTACCAATTGGCACACCGGTTGTTGGACATTTTATTAAATCCGAACAAGACCCTCATAGTTCATTGCTGCTTGAGCATCCCCTCGCTTGCACTGGAATGACTTCCATGTGAAAAATGGACAGCTATAACCTGAAGTGTTCCCACACTTCAACCGATTGAATGAGAAGGCGTTTCGCTTGGAACTCAAATTTCGACACAAGTGGTGGAGTGATATATTTGGAGTAGGTGGCACCAGAAATTAAGGCAAGTGAGGATATCGCTGAGGATAATTGTGTACTAGTCGTAATAACATGAGCAAAATGAAGGGGCGGAATCGTTAATGGTTAAAACTGTGAGATACTCTTCGTGCAACGACGCAAATTGATGACAGTAGGTAAACACAGAAATTCGCAAGGGAATTAACTCGATTGAATCAAACGATATCTATATCCTTCATTTGAATCATACGAATCTAAATGTTGGTCACATAGCTACGGTTAAGTTAGACTTATTAGTTTTATCTTGGCTTAATTTTGCGCAGTGACATTACACTGCTCCGCCAAAGACAAAGAAATATCCAATGCTGTCATTACATCAACCAAATGTTTTATAAAACGACATTTTCAAACAAACTGGAAGAAATAGCATTGCGTCATTAATTATATCGCATAAACTTTGTTAATTAAAGCACTAGAAACATGTAACCCACACTGGGTTAGATGTATCAACCTCATACTACAGAGCATTACATCAAACGGCTTGCTTCGGTCCGCAAACGCTGGTGCTTTAAACTTAACACAATGAATTCGGTTTCCATTCGACTGACACAGTTCAACTACATTTCTCCAAAGAAGGTTCCTAGATCGTCTCAAAATATGACTCTATTTAACTCACGGTCATATACCCATTAACCTTATTCATGCAGCCGATGCGCAAAACCGCTTGCTCCGTGCTGTGACATGCCAATAACTAGTTGTGATAGAGGTGTACAAGAAATCCAAGTTCTAGAGCTTACATCGTGTTGTGTTTTTACATACCTGCGATCAAAACAAAAATATCTCGTTTATATGACGGCAAAATTATCGGCGTATTCCATCCCATAATCTGACCAGTTCGGTTCTCTGCTTTACATTCATATGACAATACAAGCTATTTCTTCCTTTACACAGGAGGTAACTTCACCTGAACCTCTAGTAACGTTCACTGTTTGAGTACGTTTATGTTCCTACTGATCTAATCTTTGCAAGTAAGGCTTAGTCAGCAAATCCTTTTTAGCACTTCCTTGCTTTGGGATAATTTGGGCAGTTAATGTCTTCGGCCGTCACAATACACAATCTGGTTAGAAGCTCCATCCATGTTTCTTATAATTTAACAAAATAAGCCAAATTTGATATAATACCATCGCTTTTATTTAAGTTGTTTTCGTTATTATTATCAATTACTCCTATCTTATAGATTTCTTTATTTCCTTGTTAATAACGATTTCGCCTAATTTGCAATGTTAACTGATTAAAGCTTCCAGGCTAAGGGGTGTACCCACGCAATGCATAATCCTGCCAATTCACTAGCGTTTATAAGGGATCACGCTTGAAAGTTGCTGAATGATGGAACAGGCTGGATGGCTTGATAGCCATTCACAGCCTGGAAAATATGTTAAAAAATTAAAGGTTTACTTAATTTTATACCACACTGGCACACGGCTGCAAGTGCAAGTTATTCTCTGTAAAACGTTTCCAGGAGTTACCGTAGATGGAAAAATGTACGCTGGGTATGTTTGCATTAATGGTCGTATTGGAACAAACAATAGTGCAGGAACAAGATTGGAAATTGCGGGATCAGATAATTATGAGAAACTTGTTCCTGCGACTTATTTGAGGTATATGGCTGTTTAACACACTAGCAGGTACCCTGACAGAAATCCGCGCAAATATTCAAAATGTTTTATAGCGCACATTCATCACACAATTCTAAAGCAACTGGTATTTCAGTACAAGGGAGGAGGGGGAATTTCGAGTATTTAAGCAGCTTACTAATGTGTGGTTATGAGAAAACAACGGGAAACTTAATATGGTTTAGAAATTACTTAATGGAACTAGCCCACTTAAATCGCGGGTGTAGGCTGGACTCGCGGTGGGAGTGCAGTATCTTATTAAATCAGGTAAAATATTGTCTTAGCTACAGCTGTTATTGATCTCAATTTCTCAAGATAAATAATAAAATCAAATTCTCAAACACATGAATAATCTTTTAATGAATCACTGACAAATTTTAGTTGCGTTTGCGCTATACTTATTGATCAGATCACACATTTGTACATCATTGTTAAATTTCGACGATTTTACCTTTGGTTGTTTGCTATATCTGCAAATTTTAGCAGCATGTTTAGGTACCTCAATGCCCAAGCCAACATTCTGATAAACTATTTAACGTTTAGAATCAAGCTTGAAATCCTACATGCCTGTCACTAAAAGATTTTGTGAACTGAACATCCTCACTGAGGTTTAACGCTGTGATTTGATATGTTACATGAAAGTTTGGAAAGTGATATGAGGCTTCCGGTAATTGATCACCAGCTAGCTGTTTACCGTAAATGCACGTACATGTATATGCTACGAAGGACGAATGAGGTATGTGTTTCTCAATCATGTATCTATCTGCCTTGGTATTCCATGTAAAAATTTGTCGAATATATCGAAGTTGATATAACAGTTCTGGCAAACGTAGTTCGTTTCCAAAACAATTGGTAGCAATTTCAAATCTACCACATTAAATGTAAATAACTGAATATTACTGAGAACGCGCTAGTAAAAATGATTTCAACTGCCTTCACTATATTATTTTAATCCCCATCTAATTATATTAGCAAACACTTTGTAGCGATCGGGATAAATCCACATAATAGCAACTAGCGGATATACGTTACTTCTTGGTCAAGGTACCCCAGTCAACTCCATCATACTCGATGCAGAATATGTGAAAATAACCCGGGTTTGATCTCCAAACAGAGGATGACTAATATGATATAAAGGCGTACAATTTT